>JAWZYV010014370.1:0-125125 GCA_038373885.1 Cheiracanthium punctorium
TTTCGAAGGTTGTTTAGTCTTGAAAGAATACACAGGTTTCGCCGAAATCCAGCTTTATTAAGCTGCAAAATTATTGAACTTGAAACTAACTTGACAAATAACAGAACGAAACAAAACAATAAGTTCTAACAGATAACATGAGAAGTACAGGTGATGTTGTGTGGTATTTTAAGCGGCGAGCAATACCGGATCGATGGCGTGAGGCTGGACGCAGTAAGAAGCGGTCGATCCGAATCCCCAGCGAAGATGATGGCTCTACGGTATCAAGCTGGAAGGCTAGGAAGGCAGACTCGCTATCACAGCGACGTCGAAGGGTCCATGACATCTGATAGGACTCCGAAACAGCCACACCCGATCCTGGCGGAGAAGGCTGCCTGTTAACACCACCACAAGAGAGATCGAACTGCCTCGAGCTGACTGACTGACTGAAAAAGTACGATTCTTGGAGTTCCTAGCTGGGAAAGCCTTACCTCCAGTTTGATCTAGGTGACATTGTTCGAGACCTAGGTGAGATGTTCGAAGGAGGATGTGGGGGAACCCACATCAGTGAGAGTGAGAACTTGAAGTTGCTCTTGGATGAGAGAAGCTTTTCAGTCAAGTCAATAAAATGGCCGTGACAAAGCAGTTGGCTTGGAAGGAAAATCGACCTGCCCTCCCCCCTAAGAAGTTCCCAGGGCAGGTTGCTCGATTTAAGACCCAATGATGACGTAAAAAATGCGGCGATCCATGATGGAAATGAGAAGCGACCAGGAGCAGGAAGCGAAAAAAGGTCCAGTTCAATAACTGGAGAGACTGAAGTGATGGACGTACGACGACAAGACAGGAACCACGGGGATGAAGAAAGGGCGACCTACGTCGCCCCGAAGGGTGCCACACCCGTAAAGCTACGAACCGCTTCCGTCCAGGAGCCTGGCTGCGACGTCTTGCGTCATTAGATTGCAGCTCATCTTTAACAGGTCCTCACAGTACTTCCGACGGCCCGCAACACCGCAGGTCGACTGCCAGTCTCAAGCCACAGTCCACAACCAGGTAGTTTCGTCTTGAGGAGGTAGAGTCGATCAACTTCGGTCTGTCCATGGGCCAGTTCGCAACGAAGTCACGAACAATTCGATGTTATGTGGCGAAGAATTCGGCGAAGTAGATGTTGAAGTTCGGCGAAGTAGTTGTTGAAGTTCGGCGAAGTCGAAGTTGAAGAGCACGTGGATCGTCAGGATGAGAGTTGGAGAGCAAACATCAGCGTAGAGGAACGGCAGACGATGGCTTCAACACATCAGGCAGGAAACTTCTTGGGCATACACAAAAATGGCCGGTAGCTCACAGTCAGGAACCCACGATCAGCGACGAAGACAGCGAAGACGAACATCGGAGCATCAAAGGGCGCTGGAACCAACATCCGGAAGAAACACGGCGCACAACAGTAAGAAGATGTTAGAGGTTTGAAACTTGACGTTCAGTTAGGCTGGGGGACCGCTTCCACCAGAAAATCAAGGCACGAACTTGGTTTGCCGAGGGCAGAGCTCTCCAAACTCCCCCTGAGCCAACCGCCTCACGCGCCCGTCAATTTCCGGCTTCCGCGGTATTCCCCTGACGAGCGAACCTCAGTAGTCTCCAGCTGACACTTCGGCTGGTAAATGAAAATGGTGAGAAATGATGATGATTGATGATTGTCGAACTGCTTCGAGCTCAGACTTGCCGCGACTTTTATAGCAGCATGCGCAGGGCGGAAGTTTTGCATAATTGCGTATCTGCAATATCTGCGAACGCCACTGCTTCGCATTCAGTCGCAAGTTAGTGATCGCTAGCACGTTTCCGAAGGCCTAAGCAAATCCGAAGGACCAGGTGGATGAGGAGCACCACACACTGCGAAGGACTAGGAGAATCCGAAGGACCAGGTAGATAAGGAGCACCACAACCAATTAAATATTGATTAATGAAAAAGTAGTTTATTTAGTTTTTCCCCCTATGTAGAAGCATTATAACATTTAGAAAAAGACTAAAAAAAAAGTTTAATATTAATTAAAACGTTTCCAAAACTCTTAATTATCACCTATAAAAAATAAAGAAAAACAAGCACATGGACAGTTTGAATTGAAACATATTTATTAAGTAAAATATAAAGGTTTTTACATTATTTAGATTTATAAACATATTCATATTCAATTAACAATGCTTGAATGTAACAAACTACTTAATACTAAAAGATCTGCACTATATCAATGGGCTGTTTTACTTAAACCAATTAAATTAATCTGTTCATATAAAAAAGTCTATTAAATCATGGCTTCTTTCAGGAACAATTAGCTTTAACTCGCAACCAATATTTTTTACTAAAGATTTTAGATTGTTTAATTTATCAAATGAAAAACCATTCTAATTTATAAATTCATGCAATAGAGACAGCAAATCATTTATATTTGTAGATTGCATTGGGAATTTAAAATTGTTATGCTCAGTTATAGGTACTTTATGATAAAAAACACTTACCATTAAATTTTCTTCTATTGATAACGATAACTCATGTACTGGCAATGAAGATATTTTTAAAAACATAACTGTATTTTCAGCTTTAACAATCGTAAACACATCAGGAATTTGAATATCCTTTAGTAATAATAATAATTATTCCAGAGTTTGAAAGGAAGTTTTTGATTGATATTCGTCAAATGATTTCACAATTAATTCATGAGTCTTTTGCAGTTGCTCATTTTCTCTCCTTTCAGCTTTGTTTTCTGGAGCTTCTCTGGCCTTGATATGTTTTGATAAATATGCAGGACAGCCATGAAAAATTGTAGGCAAAGCATCATCCTTAAGTCTTGGTTGTGTTAAGGTTGCCACTATTTTCTCACACACCCGTTGCTGGATTGTAGCATTCTGAAGTTCTCCTAATATCTTCTTCTTTAAAATGTAATTCACAGACCTGCAATGAATAGTTTTCACTAATTAAATAAAAAAGCCTACATTTTTCTAACAGATAAATATCAAGTGATCGAGAATTGTGATTACTATGAACTATGAGGTTTAAATAATGCTATTACTTATAATAGTAATAATTTTATCATTATTATATATTTGTAGAAGTATTAAATATCAATCTTTATTAATATTATTAATTCGTTATTAGTAATTTTGTAAAAAATAAATTTTCAAAACCGGTAATGATGACAATAATAAATAAGTCATCTTCAAGAATTGCAGTTTTCACTAAGAAAGCGAGATAGATCATTATTAGTTCATACTTCCAACTGCAAATCAAATAACAAAATATGATTTTATTTTACATATTGTTTTCAAAATTTCTGTTATCATCATTATTATTGTTGTTTTGCAATTTTAAGTCCTGCTTTTTATGTTTTTAAAAGAGGAATTAAAAAGTATTGATAACACACGTGTGCGTACGCACACACACACACACACACATATATATATAGATATATATACACCTGATTGATTACAATAAAGAAATAGCAATTATTAATAAAGAATGTAAAATTATTTGTAAACTGAAACGAAATTCATGAAATCAGAAAAAATTTAATGCTTATATGAATATAGAAGATTTATAGATACATAAATCCAAATATACTAAACATATTCTTAAAAACAAACAAAAAAGCACTTACTTTAAAATTCTTTGATGGATTAATATTTGCACGTGGAATGGCATTTAGCATTTTCCTTTGTAGTTTTTCATTCTTTGGTAAACTGAAAACGGATACCTTGAGGCCGTCTGCATAATTTAATTACCTTTACAAAAAGGTACTGAACACTTGTATACCATGTTTTAAATACAATTAGCAAGCATAGTTTTATAAATAATGGACATTCTTCAAGAACTTCGAAGCAAACAAAATCCCATTGATGGCGGAAAAGTATAGTACACTATTGCCAATTCTCTTTCACCTGCGACGATTTACCTGCCGTTCGACCGGTTTGACGTACCTGCCCGTGTTCACAATAGTACCTGCGGGATCAATTGGCAATAATACTCCGATGATAAGCGAGCGCAGCTAGTAACCCAGTCGAAAAACCTACGGCCTAACTTTGCTTTCGTCACGAGCTTATATGGTTGCTGTGAGGGGTCTTTCTTATATCGAAGTTGACGGATGGGACCGTTTCGGTGCGGCCGTTCGGGCGCGAAACTCATTTTAACGCGGTCTTCTCGGTGAAAATCTATATGTCTCATGCATGAACAAAAATATTGTGATGAATAGAAATTTGTATAATTTAAAGTGCTTCAACTTCTCTCGCAAAGGGGTCAGCGTTAGCATATTTTCGAGGGGGCCCCTTGAGGCGATGGCCGGACCCACTTATGTTTTTTTTTTTTGTTTTCGTAAAGAGGCCAGCGTTAGCATATTTTCGAGGGGGCCCCCTGAAACGATGGCCGGACCCACTGATTTTTTTTTTGGTCTCGCAAAGGGGTCAGCGTTAGCATATTTTCGAGGGGGCCTCCTGAAGCGATGGCTGGACCCACTGATGTTTTTTTTTGTCTCGCAATGGGGCCATGCGTTAGCATATTTCCGAGGGGTCCCCCTGAAGCTATGGCCGGACCCACTGATGGTTTTTTTGGTCTCGCAAAGAGGCCAGCGTTAGCATATTTTCGAGGGGGCCGCTTGAGGCAATGGCCGGACCCACTTATGTTTTTTTTTTTTTGGTCTCGCAAAGAGGCCAGCGTTAGCATATTTTCGAGGGGGCCCTCTGAAGCGATGGCCGGATCCAGTGATGTTTTTTTTTGGTCTCGCAAAGGGGCCAGCGTTAGCATATGTTTGAGAGGTCCCCTTGAGGCGATGGCTGGACGCACTTATGTTTTTTTTGGGTCTCGCAAAGGACCATCGTTAGCATATTTTCCAGGGGGGGGGGCCCTACAGTGGTGCCGGAACCACTGATGTTTTTTTGGGTCTCGCAGAGGGCCAGTGTTAGCATATTTACGAGAGGGCCCCCTGAAGCGATGGCCGGACCTACTGGTGTTTTTTGGGTCTCGCAAAGGGGCCAGCGTTAGCAGATTTTCGAGGGGTTCCCCTCAAGCGATGGCCGGACCCACTGATTTTTTTTTGGTCTCGCAAAGGGGCCAGCATTGATTATATTGCATTATACGGAATTAAAATAGTTTTAAAAAAACTTTATAATAAAGACAATCTTTATTTTTCTACATTAATTAAAGTAAAAACGAGTTTCGCGCCGAATAGTACCAAACCGTAAAAAAGAGAAGGGGGGTTGAGGGGGGGCACAGCCCCCTCACATAAAAAATAATTAAATTTTACTAAACCGAATCTATATGTACATGTAAGCACTTGTGAGAAGTCATGCGTTAAAAGTCGTTTTTTCGATTTAACGCGAGCGCAGCTGTGTGTGTTTGTGCGAGAATGTTTTGATGTTTGGATACGGCCTGTATTAACGCAGCGCATGCGCTGCGGTTGGTTTGCATTTTCTATTGGCTTCCCAAAAACCATTTCTTATGGAAACTCTTAGGGGTTAACGACAAACGTTTTCGGCTTCTTGTAATCGTATTTTTCGGAACCTTTTTTTTTTTTTTTTTATAAACTCTTGTCCGTTAAGTGTGTTTGTGGATTTAATCCCCCGTTTCTCACTGTGGATTAGATGCTTTTTGAGAAAAGGTAAGCGTGCTTTTCTAAATTGCGTGGTGTATGGTTGTAGCTAAACGCAAAATTTTAGCATTAGATTTTAGAAAATTCATTTTAGATTTCAAAAAATCTCGTTTCTTGAATGCGTTACGAAAGAACGACTGATTGCGGCTAAAGGAAAATTTTAGTGTTTAGAAAATCAGTTTTAGATTTCAGAAAATTGCTTTACTTGAATGGTTTATGATTAGTGTTTTGATTTTAGGTTTATGGGTTAGTGTTTAGATTTTAGAAAATTCAGGTTGATTCCTAGTTGGATATGTCATATAACCAGTGGTGCACCCAGGATTTTAGTTTTTTTTGGGGGGGGGCGGGGGGAGGACGGCGGCTACAAATACTGCCAAAGAAGTCAAGTGAACTGCAGGAGAAGGCATGACTTAAAAGGACTTTAAACCGTTTACCGGTCAGTCAGAAACTTTTTACCTATTTACTGTTCTATCTCCAAGTTCCACGATAAAATGAGTCATCAAGAAAATGTTCTTGAGACTTTCAGGACCATCTTTAAATCATGTATTGCCCTGTTTAACATGGGCGCCAGCAGCATAGGGTAAGGGGGGGCAATGTCCCCCCTGGATTTTTGTATGCAGTTTCCCTTGCTGTTTTTGATCTTTCCAACATGGTAACCATACGTTGAAGTAGTCTTTGTCCCCCCCCCCTGGGAAATATTCTGCCGGCGCCCATGCTGTTTATTTAACCCATTACCTTTTACCTACAGGTGTTCGATGACTTTTAATCAAGACACATTCAAAAATTTCAGTTCATTTTCTTCAGGAAAACTGAAGTGAATAGAGAATTCCTGTTAGCAGAAGGCAGGGTTCGTTGATTTAAATCAGCTTGATTAAAATCATGATTGTAATCACGATTTAAATCAAGGGATTTTTTAAAAAAAATCAGTGATTAAAATCATTTTTCAAAAGTGACTTTTGTATTGATAAAAATCTTCAACACTCAAATGAAATTAATTTCTTATAATAGCAATAGATGGCACTGCAGTGGTTTAGGGAATCCTTCAAGGTAAGGGGGGGGGAGTGACTTTTGAGTGTGACAGAGAACCAAAGAAATTTGATCAGAAAAATTGGCAACACTAGAATTATTTCAGATTTTAGAACACTTATTTAGGATTCCGTATTCAGAGAACTATTGCTAAAGTACAGGGATAATGCCAGAAAGAAAGAAAGATAATATTTGGATGTACTTAATGAAGAGCAGACAGTTTCTGGAAAAGGTGTTAAAGCCAAATGCAAGAACTGTGAAAAAGTTATGATGGGATTAGTAGCCAGAATGAAAGCACATGCAGATAAATGTTTCTCCTCTAACAGAAATGATATTAATAGTGATCAACCTCAAGAAACAATTGAGAACAATTTAACTTGTACAAAATCTGAGGCAGCCAAACCTACTATGAAAAGAAAAACCAGTGAGCTAGAAAATGATGTTGGTGTTCTTAAGAACAGCATGAATGATTATGTCATAAAGACCTCTAAAACTCAAAAGCAAATATTAGATGAGGAAGTGGCAAGATATATTTATGCCACCAATTCTGCTTTTCATCAGGTTAATCATCCCCAATTTAAAAAGATGATTTGTGCTTTAAGGCCAGGAATACTGCTCCAAATGAAGTAGAAATAGGTGCAGCATTACTTGATAATATATATGATCAAGAGAAAGAAAAATATTCCAAACACCTAAATAGACAAATTGTTAACTTTAGTATAGATGGAAGGTCAAATGTTCATAATGAACCAATATTATGTGTTGTAGTATCCACAAGAAAAGGTGAGAATTACCTAGTGAGATAATTGACATATCTGGTAGTCCACACACAATTGAATATCTTTTAGAAGTTGTGAAAAGTAGTCTGGTAAAATGTGAAAATGAATTTAAGTGCATTGTGAAAAGTCTTATTATGCACTTATTATAATAATAGCTAAAATAGCATAAAATATATTTTATATATATTGTTTAAAATGTCATACTATTATAATATGCAAAATAAATTCATATTAGGAATTTTTAAAACATCTTCAAAAAAATTCGATTTAAATAAAAAAAATCTGATTTAAATTAAAAAAAAATCCGATTGTTTTGATTTTTTTTAAAAAATATAAAAAATCACGAACCCTGGCAGAAGGGTCATTCCATGTCAAATCAACCAAAAAAAATGGAGTTTTGACACCCATGATCACGGATTTTGATAAAATTTGGCATGAATGTTCCTTCTGTGGTAGTAAGAAACCCCACGAATTTTTTTTTGCCCCTGGTGCTGTAGGTTTTGGTTTTATGGCTCGTCAAACTTATGAAGATTTCAATTTGTGGATCATTTTTGAACAAGATTTTAAGGCAACACTTCTAAACAAAAAATCTTCTCATTTGTTGACTAATTAATTATCTTTTTGAAATTTTGTACCCTTTTTGATTAAAGTATAAGGATATTAGAAATAAATGTCTAGAAAATTTTATTTTTTGTATTTTTAAAAAATGCTAGAAATTAATTTATGAGAAAATTTTAGTGAGTTCACTTAAAAGTGAAAACTCACTAAAAGGGAAAGCTATAATCAAAAAACATTTTGTTCAGGAAGAAGCTTATATATATGCATTATCTTAAGATGAAATAAAATTAATGGTTCCGTCATTCCTTCAGATTAAAAAATTAGCATTTTTATCATTTTTGTTATGAAATTCTGTGTACATTATAAGTCAAATCAATAAATAAAATCCATTGTTGGCAACAATGTCCTTGGATTTTTATAAAATTTGTCATGAATATTCCTTTTGCGGTAGTTACAAGCCCTGCAATTCCTTTTTGTCCTTATGTCAATGGTTTTGATTTTATGGGCAGCCAAATTTTGATCGTTATCACTATTCCACTATTTTTGAGTCACATATTCATGATATACCACCTTAGAAAATTATTTTTAATTTTCCCACTAATTACCAGGGTTGGCATGGTTTAAACCGACTGGTTTAAACCACGGTTTAAACCATGGTTTAAACCAAATGGTTTTTTTCTCAAAAAAACCAATTGGTTTTTTTTAAAAGAATAATTTAAAATTACAAATACTACAGATAGAATACGTTCTAATATATTTTTAAATTATCCTCATAAGTATCAAGAATAAGTTTATTATATCCCTCTAGATACCTTATTGTTTTATAATTATTAAAAATTATTAATTAAACTTAAATTATAGGCTGCATTTTCAACTTGAATAATGCTTGATACTTGAACTTTTCCAAAATAGAGGTTTTGTGTTTTAACAACTTATTTCTAAACCTTAAAAATATTATTTTGAACTAGTTATCGCCATTATTGCTGATGAATCTAAGAGCAATATTCCATGTAAAATGTAGTAAACAATTACTATTGTATTATATTATACTAGCTGCCAAGGTGGCCAGCTTGGCCCCCCATATCTTACCATATATACTCAGTCAGTTTTGTCTAAATTATCGGAGTCCTTTCAACGAAAATCATATTTCATGGTTTTAACAGTATTTGTCATGAAATGTATTTAGGTTATGATTGCTACAAATTTTGGGGGTATCATGACAAAAGCTGATGGTGACCATGGGACATGTGAATAGATCCGAAAGATTTTGGGGTCCTCATCATGGCACAGTGGTAATGTCACTGAAAATGGTAGATGGCCGAAGTGTGAGGGTCCCGGATTTGGGTCCCATCATGCGGCTGTCGATCTAACGGTCTGGAGTTTTAGTAGGTTTTCTCCAGATGTAATGTGGATACGCGTTAAAACCCCTTAGAAAGTCCTTCTGCCAAGGCATCTCCTATGCTTGGCAGATCACTCTGAGTACCGTTGCCATTAATCAAAACAAAAAGAAAAAATTTGCTTTTTTGTGTATGGAAACACAAAATGGCTAAAATATACTTCAACCCATTGCAAAGTGTTTTTTTTTTTTTTTTTTAATGTGCAATAAACGTGAAGTAAAAAAATCCGAAAGACTTTGCTTCTTTGCACATACATTGTTATTTTTTAATCTATCTACTGCGTGGCACACGTAACCAGTAACGAATAGGCTTGCTTCACTTGATGTCATTGAACTGTTAATCTGGATTTTTGCACGTGTGTTATTGTTATTACGCTAATGTTTACATCTAGTTCTTGCCGCTCCCAGCATAAAAATATCGTCAATTTTGGTACCGCATACATTAGCGTTATTATATAAGTAGATACTAAATATAAAAAAATAGTATCTCTAAATAAAATATTAAAATTGAATGATTTCAATGTCCACATAAGTACACAAACAATTTTTTATTTACTTTGTTTTAATTATTTTCAGAAGAAATATTAATTTTTATTTGAACATTTTACAAATAATTTTATTTATAAATATGTAACATGTAATTATAAAAGGATTTAAAAAAAAACCCCAAAAAAACCTGGTTTAAACCAAAAAAAACCCGGTTTAAACCAAATAAACCCGGTTTTTTGGTTTTTTTCAAATAAACCGGGTTTTTTTCCAACCCTGCTAATTACCCAATCTTTCTGAAGTTTTGCTCTCTTGTTAGTTAGAGAGTAGAGATTTCAGAAAAAATGTGTGAATATATATTTCTTTTTTAAGCTAGTTTTTGATATGTCTGCTGATTTCAAGTGAAAAATTTCTTAAAAGTATGATCATAAGTTATAAGCTCATTATCTAAGTTTCTTACATAATAAAAATATAAATGAAAGAAAATCCCTTTGTCAAAAGCATACAAAATATACAAAATAAATCCAAAATGTAAAGAAGCCAAGTCTCCTCAGAGGGGAATTTGACTGAAAAATCAGAGACTTAAAAAAAAAAAAAAAAAAAAAAAAAAAAAATTCTTTCCCAGATAAGAGAAAAATGGGACATGTCTCTCTCTTACAGCTTACAAGCATGCATCTCAAGAATGAATTCAGGTTCAGGAAACCATCCTGTATTCTATTAGTTGCTGCATTACTTTAGTACTGAGAAATATAAATCTGTTTCATTACACATTGTTTATGTGGGATTTAATATCAGACATATTAATTCTAGATTTTTTAAAGTAAAAAGGAATATATATTCAAAGCAAAAATGAATAACTATAAAAAAAATTATTAAATAGTAGTTCTGCAGTAAGTTGGCCCGCGAAGGCTTTACTGACTTATATTCTAACTAGAAAATATAACTATGACTTAAAAAACATAAAGGTAAAAAAAATAAAAAGTTAAATTTAAAAGCAATAGAAAACAGCCAATCAAAAACAACCTATTTTTCTATGTGAACAATAATATACTTTTATCTAGGGTCATAAAACAAATTAGGAGCCCTTTATAAACATCAGCAGAAAAAGATAGTACTGCATTAAAGTTAAGTTATTTTTACATTTTAATTAATTAATTATTTTGTAATGAAAGTTTTCTTTTACACTAAAATTATTCTGTTTTGAAATAAAACCGTAAAATTTAAATCCAAAAAGTGTTATACTATATAAAAAAATCTTAATAAAACCCAAAAGAAACCCAATAAAACCTCCAAAAAACCCACCCGGGTTGGGTTAAAAAAAAAAAAAAAACTCGGGTTTTTTTAAAAACCCTGTTTAAAATGTCAAAAAAGATACTATTTGGGTTCCAGTAAGAAAAGTGTTTTGAAAGCTTCCCCTCTTGAATTTACAACAATGACTGGGCGTACTTATAATATCAGTGAAAAGCTAAAAGATGAAATTTCAGATTTTTTTTTTTTTCTGTAACCTCAAATTAAATTATTTCTTTCAAACAGATATAGGGAAAGACATATATCATTGCTAAAAGTTATACAGATTTTAGGAAAATTATAAACAGAATTAATTTTTTACTCAAGAGACTGCTCTTGGCTGCAATAATGTCTGTTCATAAGTGTGATTTCGATATCACTTTTGAGATTCTGTATCTCTCTGAAAGCAACCTGATATCACTCATAAAATTTATATCATCTACTTCTACATATAAGACGACTTTCCTGTCAGGATTTCATAATTTTTCATTTAGTCTTTTTTTAATTATTTAACTGCAAACTTAGCAATTTTTTACAAAATGGCCATGTTTGACTAATTATATTTAAAAATGGAATAGCTTCTAATTACTCATACTTTCCCTGGGAGTAGTACTCTATTGTATCTATTTAGGAATGCAATTATTAAGGTGATTCTTAATTCCTTCTATTGAAATTTTCATGTCAGAAATGCCATTTTCTTCTTTGACAAATGAAATTTTTACAGTGTATTTTCAGTAACTTCTTCAAATTGTAGAAAAAAGTACTAACTAGCAAAAATTTAGACTATTTCCTTCTGATTATAATGATTTTTAAATAATTAAAAAACTCTTAAAAGTAAAAAAGTTATGAGGTTTTCTGTGAACCTCTATTTTCATCAAAAATCCTTAGTGTTGCCACCTAAAAATGGGCCACCAAAAATAATCCCAAGGGCCTAAATTTTTTGGAACACTTGTTTTGAACTCCCAATATACTGGTTAATAAACTGGCAAAAGAAAAAAGATCAAAAATATCGAGCAACAAATTTTATTTTTTCTGGATGATTTTACATGGACTGACCCTTTTGCAAGTTTAGAAATCGAGTAAAAAGATAATTATTTTAATATGTTAGTAAAAAAAAGTCACTGTAAACTATATATTGCATTAAAATGAAAAATTTACGAATACTTAGGGTTGACTAATAAAAAAACAACAAAAGTATCAAATTTAAATTTTCTAAAGTAGAACACTTACCACAAACTTAAAAAAAAAAGAAAGATAACAGGAAATAAGAATTGAAAATAACTAAACTTTTACTGTGCATTTTCATTACACTTAGATTTTTTTTATAATAAAAGATTCAATCATATTGTTTTTTCTTTTATGTACAATTTTATTTAGATTTGCTTCATAATTTTTTTTCCTCCTCATGCAATTTTTCTACGTTGTCTAACAACATCTGAGCAATTTTCATTTTTGGATTTACCATTTTTTTCAATAGCTAACTTTAAATTTTTATTAGCTTCTTTTACCATTGTATCTAAAGATTCCTTGATTTCCTTTTTGTCCTGGGATGCTCTTTTAACCTTATTTTCTAATTTTTCAATAGTTTCTTTTTTAGCTATCATTTCCTTTTCTTTCATCATTTCTTTTTCTAACTGATCTTCTATCTCCTTTTTCTCCTTCTCACACTGTTCTCGAAGCCTTCTTTGCTCTTCTAAATACATGCTGTATGATTTTTGAGCATTATATGCTAAATTTAACAGCTCTTTAGTAATCGGAACATGAGCGGCATTTTTGTACTTTTTCAATGAGTCTTTGATTAACAATCTATCATTTAAAACGTGCTCGGACACGTGACACTTATCTTCAGCCAAAACTCTCTTTGAAACTGAGAATTCTCGCTCGACATCTGCATTCCCATGCAATAAGCATAACATTGCTCTGACAAGTTTTGTCAATAAAGGGTATTTGAAGGCATCCATTGAATTTACTAGGCAGAAAATCTCACTCCAAAATATGTCGATTCTAGCATGTTGTGTAGTTAAAATATTTTCTTTTAACTGAAGTAATCTCCACTCATCTCTGACATGTGCAGGGTCAATTTCAACAAAAGACAGACACTTTGCCAATTTACCAATATATTTTACATTCTTTGTGTGCAATATTTGTTACGACTGCAAACACTGGCAGTTACTCTAATAATTCAATGTGCTCATATGAAAATTTTTTGATAATTGGGAGATTCCATGTAATTTCTTTGTATTTTGTTCATTACAGTGAATCTCTTTCTTTTAAATGCTTTACTTCAGCTGCAACAATGTCACCACAATCTACTTCTGTTGCTTCTAAAAGGTGTTCAATATCTATCATACCATCAGGATTTGCATCCGATTTACGTATTCTTCGTTTCAGTGCATTTAGAATTAAATTTAGTTGGTCGCACAGGATATGAATCAAGGGCTCAGAGCACTGAAAGATTTCTGAATATTTAGAGAAAAATTTAGCGTTTTCAACAACAAAAAGTAACTCAACTTTAATATCTACATATATTTCAGACTTTTTACAATTCTTTTATATTTCTCAGTTAGGTAGCATTAACTTTTTGTCTCTGGCTGGAATATATTTTAAAAAATACTCCTCAACTGCTGGCCACTGCTGCAGCAGTCTTTACCCAATCTACATAATGTTAAAGATTCTCTAAAAGAGACCACACAACCCTCTGTAAGCAACCGGATCTGGTTCCCGGTCCGAAAATTTTATAGCATTTTTCCAGAAGTAAAGTAAACAAAAACCACTTTCCAAACTAATCGCTGTAATGTAAACCGACAGCAGGTGAAAGTACACATAGACATCGTGTATAAATCTTGCAGGTTAGAGAAGAGATATGTCTAAGAAACGAGTTATTTTGCGTTACTGTTGGAGCAGAAAATTGATGAGACCGAGTCACAGGAAAAAAGAAATTCGAAAAGAAAGTTGTCGATTACCTTTGGTTGTGGGAAAACCCAGAAAGCAAATATATTTTATTATGGCAAATTTAGGATGCATAAAGAATATCAGGATAAATGCTCTTTTGTCAGATGTAAAATACAAAATGGAAACAGAATACTCTTGGAGGCAGAAAACAAGAATAGAAAATCCCAAAATTTCTAACTATTTTACTAAAATTTTAATTTAAAAAATATGTTCGTACAATTACTTTTATATTAGTATGCAGTTCCATAAATATTATACCCAACAAAATTTTTTAAGTATTTTTTTTTTTTTTGCTTGGCTATCAAATGTTTATACTTCATTGAGTGACCACCTCAGTAAATGACCTATTTTCCATGAAACGAAGGGTGGTCGCTCTCGAGAAGTTTCACTGTATGTACATGTATATATATATATATGTGTGTGTGTGTATGTGCATGTATGCATGTGGTGTTAATGATTGAAAAACTTACGTATAAACCCTTGCTAAAATGTGAAAACTGAAATAAAAAAAGTATTTAGAGAAAAATAACAAAAACAATCAGCTACGTTCACTTATCAAGCATTTGTATTCACTGTTGATTGTTTATAATGAAGACTAACAAGAAAGCCAGGATTCAGTTTCTTACTAAGCATACACAGAAGTGTGCATTTATAAAAAGCACACTTATTTGTGTGTGTGTGTGTGTGTGAGAATACATATATGTATATATTTGTAAGGCCCCCCCTCCTGTAAAAATGGTCTAGCTACGGCCCTGAATCGACTGTGTTTAGCCGACAGAATGGTGAATGGATCGATATGATTGGTTCTAGTATAAGAAGAAAGGACGATTTATGTGGTTTTTTTTTTTTTTTGTGTGTGTGTGTGCTTATTTCGAAAATATAGTCGCCTAACCAATGAATTAGCCACCAAAATTTGCAAAATAGTTGCTTTTCACCTAATTTTTGCCAAAAAAAGTTGCCATAGTCGCCTGATGCCAAAAATAGTTGCTTTTTAGTTGCCTGTGGCAACCCTGAATATAGGGAGCAGCTAGGTGCTGGACCTCCTCCCCCTCTGCAAATCCAAGAGCACGATTATAAGCAAATCAAAATAAGTTTATGTCCAATATTTGAAAAATCAGGGACGGACCCATAAAAAATTTCTGTACGGAAGGGGGGGGGGGGCTCACAATTTGTAACTCCTTTCTTTTATAAATGCCTTCTGAAATTTACAAAATAATTAAATCTTTTTTAGTCTTCATTTGTTTTGTCATGAGGGTGCACATACCCTCGTGCCCCCCCCCCCCCTCCTTTTTGGATCTTCCAATGAAAATTATAATTCTGAGAGGCTTTTTTTCATTCATTTGTCTATAATTCCCACCACCGTTGAAAGAAGTCTGCATATGTTACTGAGTATGTTGTAAAAATGCTCAACATATCGAATCTAAGAAGTAACGCAAACTAATTAAACTGTACTGTAAACTGTAATTAAAATTAACAGTTTTGTTTGACTAGTTTTAATAATAATACTTTTAGCATTATTGACATTGTATGGCGTATTGCCCCTCACTAACTTTGATTAAACATATCTCTAAGCCTTTTTATGAGAAAAGCTGAATGTAAAATGAGAAATGTTGTTTAAACCAAGTGCTTAAAAAAGTAACGTTTAAATTAAACAACCTTGACAGTGGACAAAAAATTTTTAAAAATATTTTGTTGGATTTAATCTTTTGTTAAATTAAAAGTTTGGTTTTAAAAAATATATTTTGTAAAGATGCAGACTGGAGTTTCTTTTTGCATTTTTAAGTGGAACAGTTAAAACAACACGTCAAACGAATTTTTAGAATGAAAAGATTTTCAGACGAAGTTGGTAGGGGGAGAGGGGGACACGTCTCCCCCGATATATGCCTATGGTTCATATGTATTACGTTCTTAGGAAAACTTAATAATAAGAGCTTTTTAAGGAAGGCAGAAGGCTTATCACCACTCCCAGACCTACTGAAATTTTGGAGGAAAACCTGAAAGATTTAAGGGGGGAGAGGGAGCACATATTTAATTTAAAAGCAGAATAGGGAGTTTCTTTTAAATTTTGTAACAAATGTTTGTTTAAAAGATTTTGAAATTGAGAGGCTCAGGGGATATTTGCCCCCCCCCTCCCCGACACTACATTTATGGTTCATATGTATTATACGCTTAAAACAATACCTACTAACCTAGTAACACAATGTGGCTACAGAGATTGAGAAAAAAAGTTCCCTGATTTTTCCCTGATTTCCCTGACTATCGTTATCAAATTTCCAGAACTAATTATATACATACCATAATCTTTCATGTGAATCACCATTACGTGCCATACACCACCAGGTGAATGCTTCATATAGGGAAATAAATAATAGAAAACCACAAAAATACTTAATAATAATAAAATTGTAGTTCAGTTTCATAAATCCCAAAACATAAAATTTAGTTGTAGACAATATGTAGCAGAATGTTTCCTGGTTTTATAGTGTTCAATTTTAGCGTAAGGATCACTGATCAAAATAAACTGGCCACCTAATCAATTTATTTTATTTCAATCAATGTATCGTTTCCAATTTTAAAAAATATGTAAAAAGTCTTAAAATGAGCACTATCTATAAAAAAAAATTCGTCTTGCGGGGAGCTTAGCAGGCATCACTCAAATGTCCCATCACTTTAAAAAACACAACGGCGTAGTAGAAGACTAAATCATCTTTTACCATTCATTTTACCTGACTTTATTCAGGAAGGAATTCACATGCCGATATAATTTGCATATCCGGTTTCTTGGATGATCCGCATCTTAGAACGAGTCCGAATACATGCGCTTTTTCGGATTCGTATGGTGATAGTGCCTACATCACTTGAGTCGGATTCATATTTCTATGTTTTTGTATGATCTGTATTCTGGTTTTGGATTCGTAAAATGTCTGTATCTGTGCATCAGTTGAGTATCCTGTGATCCAGAACGGAGCCGCGTATCAGATTGACAATTAAAAATGATCTAGTTCACTAGGCAAAAACGAAAGTTCCCTGATTTTTAAATATTTTTGCAAAATTCCCTGATATTTCCCTGATTTTTCCAGATTGATAAAGTACCCTGATTTTTCCATGATTTCTCTGATCTGTCGACACCCTGTAACAGTAGTTTCATAAGGAAGGCTTGTCACTGTTTTCAGACCAACTGAAATTCGGAGGGGCACAGGAAAGATTTGAGGGGGCACATATCGAATTTTAGAGCAGAAAAGGTTTCTTTTAAATTTCAAAACAAATGTCCATTTAAAAGATTTTGAGAGGAAGTTGGGGGGGGACATGTGCCCCCCCGACTATAGTGCTATGGTTCATATGTATTATACAGTTATAACAATACCTAATAATCTAATAGCAATAGCTTCCTAAGGAAGGCTTATCACTGTTCCTAGACCTACTGAAATTTTGGAGGGGCACATATCGAATATAAGAGCAGAAAAGGATTTCTTTTTTTAATTTTCAAACAATAAATGTTCAACAAATAAATGTTTATTTAAAAATTTTTTTCAGACGAAGTTGAGGGGTCACGGAGGGAGAGGCAAGTGACCCCTTGTGCCCCCTCTCGACGCTTTTCAGGTGGTCCATATGTTATATGCTTAGGAAAACCTGAATAACAATGGGGGGGGGGAAACCAAATGGTGAAAAAGGGCCAATTTTTTACAAAATGACTTCAACATTATTATTATTTTGTTAAGGGCGAAGCATTTTTGCTCATGCTAAATAATTTACAATAAATTACAAGTTATTTCACCTAAAATAATTTTAATTGTTGTTCTCTTTGCAGATCGTAGAATCTTACGATATATTGTTAAGTTTGACTTGAAAGCATGAAGTGAAGATAGTACTGCGCTCTGCTTGGGCGCTGTTAACTCCTTCACAAACCTCTGTCCATCCCTGGAAGACCTGTGACCGTGTAACTTTGTCAGTGATGGCCAGACTATCTGAGTAGATTGATTATCTGTTACGCCAGTCGAGGACGTCAGCAAGGTCCTGTCTTCGACGAAAGGGTATCGGGAGAGTGTTCATCGATTTCTTGAGAGCTCGCATGGACAGAATACGTACAGATCTGTAATCGTGGGCTTCGCGTGATGCAGCTGTCCTTCAGGAACTACTACCTGAAAAGCTTCGGTGATGAAGGAAGATCAGCTCTTGAAGCATTGGGAGGATATCATAGTGGTTAGTGCAGATTAATTAAGTAAAAGTAACTTTTTTTCAAAATTCTACATTGCTTTTAGCACAAACCCCACCATAGCCGATTGGATAAGACACTGCACATGTTAGGCGGCTGAAGTGTGAAGGTCCCACGATCGGTCCTACCGCACCGCTTTCGATCTAACGGGTCAGGAGTTTTGGGCTATTTTCTCTAGATGTAGCGTGAGAATGCGTTAGAACTCTTTAAAAAGTCCTCTGCCCAACCCCCCCCCAAAGACAGATCCCCCTTTTGTAGGCTTGCCATAACGCAAAACGTTACTTGCGTATTATCCCGGAGGTCCGCCAAGATGTGGGATTTTTCGCCAAGATAAATGCCGGAAACATGAAATTATTGATGGTTTGAAATACGATTGGCAAAAGTTTGCTAGCTCATTTGACGTAATAATAGTTTGGCAGGAATGACCGCCGGGATAATACGTAAGTACCCACAAAACACTTGAACACTTGCTTTTAGCACTTTTCCAAATTTGTTTTTCAAGTGTTTTCTGCTACCTGAAAAGCTTTAATGAATATTTTGGGGGGGATGTATTCGACGTGATTTTATCTTTCAGTTTTTATATTTGCTGATATTAATATTTTTATCTGATGTCCATTGTTACCAAAAGTAAATTTGATGGAGTACTATGTCTTGTTGTAAGTCTCTATGTAAGTTATGGGGGCCCTAGACCATGACCTATTTTTCTGGGTGGCATTTTTTCAGATCACCTTAAAGGTATAATCTTTATGTAAAAAATGAAAAATATATGGATTTTATGTTTTAAAAAAAAGTCAACAAGTGTGTGTGTGTAGGGGGGGGTTTGGAAAAAAATTAAACCCCCAGAGCAATATTTTTTATCACACTTAGACAGGCAGGAGGCATTCTTTGACTACGCCTCACATACCCCAAACCAAAGACGGATGGGATTAGGGGGGGGGGGGTGGAGGATGTGCCGCCTCTCCTTAAAAAAAAAAGAAATTAATGTAAAAGATCTTATTTTACTTCCATAAAATGAATATGCATGTGATTCTTTCAACTGTCCCCCCAACCCATTAACAAACAGAAACTTTTCTTTTCCTGTATTTCTATATCAAAGGAATGTGCCTTCTGGGAAACTCTTCTTGGGACAAAGAGATGTCCGCAGGGTTTTGCGGTGAATCTGGACAAGGGGTTGGGGGTCTGTTGTTTTCAATGAAATGATCCCACTCCTACTATAATCAGTTGAAACTCCCGATTTGTGTACTTGTAGCAGATTAGTTGTTTCAAAAAATATTTGAAATAATTTAAGGATTATATATATATATATATACATATGTGTGTGTGTGTATGTTACAGTGAAAATACGAATTAACTAGGGAAAACATGTTCTAACTAAGGAATACCTGATTTATTCAGGTTTTGACCGATTTGTTAGACCATAATTTTTACATCTATCAAAAATTATTGCATTATTTTAACGATATATTATAGGACAGGCAGTTTTTTTTTTGGGGGGGGGGGGGTCTCGCAAAGAGCCAGCGGTAGCATATTTTTGTGGGGCCCCCTATATCGGTGGCCGGACCCAGTGATGTTTTTTTGGGTCTCGCAAAGGGCCAGCGTTAGCATATTTTCGAGGGTGGAGCAAGATAAGGATTCCAGCTCAACTTGCCCATCGATTTGATAGATAGCTAATGGCGCGGATGCAACAGACCCTCGTCCGTATTCATCACTTGTTATAACATTAAACTTATTTTGTTTCTTATCTAACAACTGTAATTTTTCAAGAAATCTATTTTCCCAATATTTAGTGCATAAAGCATTAAAAATCTGGAATTCAAATGGGAAAACGGGTGTAGGGGGAGCTTGCAGTGAGAGCTGGGTTTGAACCCAACCCAAGGACTTATGGATGGTAGAACAAGGCGCAATCTGGCTTAGCCAAAAGGTGTTAGGAAAAGTAACTGTAAACCTTACCTTAAAGGTTCCATGACATGTGGTTGTGGTTTTTCTTTATTATAACTGAATGCTGTATAATTAACTTCAATTATTTGCCTTAAATCTAAAGGCACATATAGCTCTTATTTTTCTTAATTAAAGTTCGTACTTAACACTATTCTAATATTAACGCTTCAAACAAGCACCTAATTGCTGCAAAACTTTTTGCTTAATGTGTTTCTGTGATTGGCCACTAGAGGCGCTGTATTCCCGGCGACTTGCCGCGGAGATATTTTCTTTTCTTTTCACGTCACAGGTCCGCAGTAATTAGTGACGTCGCTGCCTGGCCGACAGTATAAAAGTTCGCCGTTCGCCGCGATCGAGAGAGGAGAGGCGAAAAGGGTGATGAGACAAGATGTGTGTGGAAGGAAGCTCGTGGCCAGCCGTATGAGATGCTCTGAGCTGAGTCAAGTGATTAACCTGGAGCCTTCCCACCGCCGCTTCCAATAAAGCCTTTTGATACCCTGCAAGTTTATTTCAAGACGATGCTGTTCGACCCAGTACCATAGGCTGGTTTGTTATCCAGAACGTCCGACGACACAGGGATGCTGTACTACACCAAATATCTGTTTTTTTCTTTGTTCATCCCCATCTGTATACAAGCTTCACACCTCATTACTAAAATAAAAGAACTATCAAGGTAAACGCTTTTGTCATCTTTTACCTGGCAAGCCCTCAATTCATTTTCTTACTAGCTTTTACTGCTTTAAAATTTTGAAGTATAAAAACTCTGCTAAACACAGACAAAAGGTACCCGTTCGACCGGCCTTCAATTGTGTTCCCGTAAGTGCTAATGATCTAAGTTAAATTGAGAAGTGTCAAAACCTGGAAACAAAATTTGTGTTAAGTAGTACATGACCACGATTGAAGAGTGTTTTGGAGACAAGGATAGCAACTGAGGTACTTGGAGACATCAACTTTTATTTATCATAACTTGACACAGAAATATATCACAATCTATAAACTTCATAAGTACTGGCAAAAGAATTTTGAAAATTGCTTTAAAAGCTATTTAAATATCAATTCTAACTTGCTGCTTTACCCTGAAGAAAAACATGCTGACCGGAAAACTTTCAATTTTCAGAAAAAAGATGTAAAAATTACGGTGGATACACAAAGTTCGATGTGACAGCAGGTGTTTGTACTTTAAAAGAAACTAAGACTTCTACTTTACTTTAAAAAGGTTAAAAATGGAAACACTTAGTATTGATAAAAACATACTGTCATTCAAAGATTAAGTTAAATTAAAAGCATATTTAGATGGCTGTACAAAACTTATCCCAAAGAGCATTCTTGCTCACTCGTATGGCTACATCACCATTACTTCCTGCTTACCTGCTTCTGTCTGCGATTTCTGCTGTCTATCTGCTTCTGTGACGGCGAAAGCTCCTCCTTTTATTTATGAACGTCGACGGCGCATCTCATTACTGAGTTGTTCCCCAGCTGCTCGTTTGAACGGCGTTTACCGGATTTCTAAAGCGCGACAGTGATTGGGCGAACGGCTTTTAGCAACTTCCTCCGGGAGATGCTTACTGCACCAACCAACCACTACACTCCCACAAGATGGCAGCTGTTTACGAACCGGAGATTTGTGCCGTGCTTCTTAAACGAATGTTGATGCAAGAAAAAGTTTTAAACAGGATTTAAATATAATAAAAAGTTATTCCTTTAAATTCATTTGATTTTTAAGTACTTTATTTACGTTAGGAAGTTTATTAAACTGACGTTAAGTTAAAGCTTTTAAAAAACTTTATTTGAACCTTTCTGTTGCAGCCTTTAAAGATGGATAATTTCATTATTCAGGTAAGTTTAAAAGTTAAATAAACATAAGAGTTGGGATATATATTGTTCACAAATAGCTATTGGGAACAAATTGCCAGGTGTTGTGTGCGTTGAGGTGATCGTGCCGCCAGTAGCCGTAGCTACAGTGGGTGACACCCGGGGCGGATATAAGTGGTGTCACCCCCCATACGAGCAATTTTTACAACATACAAGCGATATGTTTGGAATTTTTGCTGTACAAGCCATCCGGTGTCACCCCTTTGAGGGTGACACCCGGGGCGGACCGCCCCCCTCTTGCTACGCCACTGCGTGCCGCAACACTACTCTCCCCTCTAGAGAGTCAGTCGGAGGCTGACGAATGATGTTTCAAGCATTATGCAATGCTGCCACTTGTTGTGGACTTTTGCGAGGTCGCTGCCGCTCGTTGCGGACTTTGGTGAGGTTGTGTTGTCGCAGTACTTTCTAATGCTAAGAGTTCAAAGGCACCATTGATATATATGCTAAACTGGATTGCTGGTCTGACCGGTTTTTGCGCCCTCCCAAGATTTCGAGCCTTCCCGCCAGCGCTAAACAAAGCCACGTGCAAACAGAAAAAGTGGCAAAATATTGTCCTGTGCATATACTTTTATATGATGTTCAAATATTCTAACGCTGGTATAAAGAATACAATAGCAATGATGAAATCTTGTTGCTCCTATAATTGTTCCAATAGGTTTGGAGCAATTGATGCATCTGGAAGGAAAATAAAATTTCACAGGTAAGTACTTTTATTTCGTATATTTTCGAACATAAACTCTTAATACTGCATTTCACTGCTGTGTTACTTTATTTACAATTTTTATTCTGCTACATAAACCAAATTTATCGTTATTAATTCAAGCTATACATGACTATGTTTAAAATATGTACTTTTATTTTGTATATTTTCGAGCATAACTCTTAACACTGCATTTCGCACGTTGTGTTACTTTATTAATATTTTTATTCTGCTATATAAACTAAATCGTTTATAATTAAGGCTTACATGATTAATTTGAAAATATGTGTGAAAAACTGCCATACAGTTATACAAAATAATGAGATTTGTAACATTTTCAAATGTTACAAATAAAAAGCATTCTCCGATAATAAGAGTCAGATTTTACCAGAACTGTTTTTACTCAAGAAATTCTGATGATCAACATCAGAATTTCTTGTGTAAAAACAGTTCTGGTAAAATCAGACTCTTATTATCGGAGAGTGCTTTTTATTTGTAACATTTGAAAATGATAGCGAAAACGTCATACAGCAATCTGATTGGCTACTGCTTATCGCTGCTTCACCACTCGACCGGAGTGGGACAGTGGCGGCCCGTGGTCAAAACTGTTAGTGCAGCCGGAAGCATATGAGCCCCCCCCCCTTTCCTCCGGACAGGATTGGAAAATCTTTGCTACTGAATTCGAAAGCTGGCAGATTAAGCCCTCACCGAGGAAAAAAAAAAAAAAAAAAGAAATTACATAAAAAATGTAAGAGAGTAAATGTAACAGGCTTACCTTCTTGATAAATTCAGCAATATAAAGTCGAGAGTTTTCTGAACATATATTTTACTTCCATAAAATGGACATAAATTTCAACCAGCCGCTCTTATCCTCAAAATTGCATTAATCCGTGTCCGATTCGAAGTTTCCTTAGAATTTTCTTTTATAACGATAACTTGAGAAGAAAAGAAAACAAAAGAGAGCTTACTTATTTTTTATAAGTCAAATCAATCCTCCTTTCTTTTAAACATGCGAATCGGTCAGTGATGTCCCCATAAAAAGGTGTTGTTTTAAATCAGATATCAATAATTTTAAAAGCTCTTTAAAATTTCCCATGTTTAAAGAATTTTCTCGCTCGCCATGTCCTCTCAATGCCAGTTCTTGCTTACTTAAAAACAATACTGCTTTGATGGGTCATTGTCCATTCATAAGTGTCTATTCAGGCTTACCTTCTTGATAAATTCAGCAATATAAAGTCGAGAGTTTTCCAAACATATATTCTCCTTACCCCCTCCCTCACTTCTCGTCCGAGCTGAGTTCTCAAGTTCAGCCGCCGTTAAAAAATCTTTCATCGGCTGTATCAGCTGCATACTCCCTATGCCAGAGAGGCTGCTTACGTAGTCGTTGTCATGGCAATGGTGCTGCCAATTTTCTTTTCAGCGTTCTGGGCTGAACCAAAGATTTTCCCAATTGAATTGCGGGAAGATTAAAGTGCTTTTTTTCTAAATGAGCGATCCGGCCACAATTTAAAGGGCCACAAATTAAACCTAATATTTAAAGGAAAATTTTTTTTTAGCAATACTTCAATGAAGTTTAACATTTTTAAAGTATCTCAAGTATATGTAAAGTAACGAATTGCAAGGATGTGGACTTGGAATAATTGCCTGTTTAATCAAGATAAATATCCCCTGGCATCCAATAATTAAAGTATCAACCTTCAACAAGAATTTTTTAGAGATCAACAGATTGTGCTGCTACCATGTTCTCCTTTTTGTTTTGAATGAAAACTAGTAAGAATTACTAGTTAATTTCCTGATAATTAAATTACCTAGTCATTTTATAAATGTTATTGTTTTTTTTCTTAATTGTTAAATAAAATTAATGTTTGTTATAAATTTAAAGTCTGGTTATTTGAAGTCTTTAAAGCAATATTTTCAGCATTACAAATTTGAAGCTTATTGGTATCTAGGAAAGAACAGCAAATGCTAACACGGCATAAATTAATGCTCTGCTAAATTAATTTTGGTTATTTCAGAATGCTTTGCAGTTCAACATGTTGCTGCTGCTCGTTGCGGACTTTGAAAGAGCCGAGCGAGAGATGGAGGAGGGCGGTGCTGGCACCATCTGTTGCTGTAGGCGAGAAGGAGTATGCGTGTTCGTTGTCCGGGTCACCAATGTAGAGAGAGCATGGGGCGACAGCTGGGTTTGAACCCAGGGACTTATGGATTGTAGAACGAGGCGCAATCCAGCTCGGCCAAAAGGTACCCGTTCGACTGGCCTTCAATTGCCAGGTGTTGTGTGCGCGGAGGGTGATCGTGCCGCCACACGGGTTTTCACTGAGAGCTGTGTCAGTCAGAGCGCGTTTTCAATAGTTGATTCTGGTTTTAACGGTAACATATATATTTTATTTTTATATTGGTAGTAAGTATTTTGTTTGTGGGGCCTGGCGAGCTTAATCGATGCTTACCACGCCACACATTCCATTCCGTACTTAACATTTCAATTTGTCCACATAATCGTTATTCCTTTTATTGGTTTCATATATTTTGCTCTTTATGAATATGTTGTTTATTTATGAATGTTTCCCTACATCAAAATATATATCATTCCATGGATATTTAGAATTTTGTATCTGCTTTTCTATCTAATTTGTGGACATGTTTCTCGAAATTCAAATCCCCACAGTTTAGGAGAAGATAGCCAAACAACCTATTGACAGCGGCCATTACTTTTTTTTAGAATAGAGAGAAAAATGTCATGTTTAGATTTTTAAATATTTATATGCATTAACTTAACACTAAATATACAAATAAAAACAACATAAGCGCGCTATTCTCTCTTGCTAAATCTTTTCAAATTCCCTTTTTAACAATTTCAGTCAGATTAAATACATTTTCTCAAATTATTTATCATTATTATTATTGAAAAGTACGGAATAAAACTTGATTCAAATCTCTTACTTTTTCCGATAAATGCTTTGCCACAAATTGCAAGTGCCTATACCAATACATTTTTCCCAGTGTGTGGAAGGAATCTTAGGCTTTCAAGAGATTAGTATTAAGAATAAACTATATCAAAATTCTAAATAAGCTATAAAAATGTTCGCTCTATAACGAGTTATAACCAGGGGCGGCCACAAGGTGGGGGGTTGCTACAGATGCGAAGAACCTGCGGCCCAGCTTACATACACAGATTTCTGATAATTTTCCAGGTCACATTAGGCGATCTTTAAGGTTTTGGGCTAAAATTAGCGATTTTCCCTGACCTTTTTTTTTTTTTTTTTTTTTTTGCCAAAATGAAATTTCCTACTTTTCCCTATTCTCCCTGACTGGTAGCAACCCTGTTCCTGTTTTGAATACCATTTAAACACATCAAATGAGCACCTAACAAAAGAATCAGTCAAAAACAAATTTAACTCATTTTATTTTATTAACATTCATTTACACTTCTATTTACAGTAAAAAGATTTTTTTAGAATTGTGTAAAAAAAAAAAAAAAAAAAAAAAAAAACCTTAAGAAAGGGGAAGGGGAGAAATTTTTCAGTCCGCTTAAATTTGGCATGACAACACAGATGATTGTTTATGGTATAGCTAAAAAAATGAATGAAACAAATGTTAAAGAAATATAACAAACAATAAAAAAAGTTTTTCTACAATTTTCATCATTTTTTTAAACATACAACATTTACGATGCTTCCTCCATTGCAAACAGAACAATTAACACCAGCAAAATTTCTTTGACAATGCACTTTAATCACAGATTTCTGAGAACGTTCTGAATGGCATCCATGTTCAACACTGTCAGTATCCTGGTAAAGGAAGAATTTGTTATCGTTGAAAGGATTATCGCAAATTTCTCAGAGTTCTCAATGGTATCCATGTTCAACACTTTGGCACAACTTCAGCTGTAAGGGAAGATTTGGTTATTGCTGAAAGGCCTATCACAAATTTCTGAGAAAGTTCTCAATGGCGTCCATGTTGAACACTTTGTGCGTGTCATTTTGGCTTGAGCTATGCCATGACTTTCCTTCCTCGTGGTGATCCACCCTCACATGTTTGTTGGGATTATCACTGCCACTGCAGGGACTGTGGGCTCTTTTCCTTGAAGACTCTTACTCGATCTTGTGCGAAGCACAGTAGGATCCAGAGACAGACTTCTCTTTGGTTATTACTAGTTTGAGGGGAGATGTGCCCTTAATGAGTTCTCTCACAGGGGGTGGCTGTGTTGATAAACACCGCCACGCACACACGGTGATAAACACAGCTCCAGAGACAGCCAGTAGGATCCAGAGACAGACTTGTCCTTGGTTATTACTAGTTTGAGGGGAGATGTGCCCTTGACGAGTTCTCTCACAGGGGGTGGCTGTGTTTATAAATAGCGGTTGTAGTTCCTTTTACCCCCGTACCCAATAGGGAGAGAAGAGGGAGGATGTTGTGACAGGAATGGAGGAGGAGGAAGTGGCACCTAGAAAGGGAAGAATGGGTTATCTCTCTATGAAAGGCCCATCTATGAAGAATGGGCCTTTCACAGAGAGCCTTTTCTCCTATTTCTGAGAAAGTTCTCAGCACCATCCATGGTCAACATTTTTTGAGAACCCTTTTGGCTTGAGCTATGCCTCGAGTTGCTTTCTTTGTGGCAATCTACCATCGCATGTTTGTTGGGATTATAAGTGCCACTGCTGGGACTACGGGCTCTTTTTCCTGACGACTCTTGCTTGATCTTGTGCAAGGATTTGTAGGATTCAGAGCCAGACTTGTCTTTTTTTAACACCAGTATGATCGGACTTCTGCGCTTGACGGGTTCTTGCACAGGGGGTGGCTTCGAAAAATTGATCTTCAGAGACTTCTGAGGAGGAGATTTTCCTTCCCTTGTCGACACAAGTGGCTGCACCTTGGGTTTTTTTTCTACGGGTAACTTGTTGATGAGGTCTAAACTGATCTTGACTTTGACTGTAGGATTTGAAGAAATAGAAGAGGATGTTTCCAAATTAGAAACTCCCCTCTCCTTCGAGGAAGAAGAGTGTTTCCTCTGGTACCTCTCACGCTTTTCGTGCTTATCACTACTCACTTCAGGAGTCTCGTTCCTTCTTTCGACAACAGAGATTCTGCTATCACTACTGGAGTTGGTGGTCTCTTTGGAACTGTCAGTAGCTTTCATGTTATTGTCCAGACTCTGTTTGTTGTGTGGATAAACAGAATTGTGATTGTTCTGAAACAATTTTGTTTCGAGCTTGGGGTGTTTTGATTTAGTCAGTGGCACTGCTGTAGCGTGCACTTTGTCTGTTGTTGGGGGCAGAACAGGGTCAGGGAGTAGAAAGTCATCATTCGTTACTTTATTAGAAGTTTGAGGTATATCAGTGTGGACTTTGGGCCTCATATCCACGCTTTCTAGAACACCAACACGATCTCTGGTGAGGATAGGAGGTATTTTCAGAGTAGGAGGATTGCTTGGAGGTTCTTTAGGATGTGGTAATTCAAGCCTTTTGGGAATAAAATGGTTCACTCTCTGCACAGTAGCAGCAGCAGAGTGTGACATGTTGCTCGCGACAGCTTTTGCACTTCTGGCCTTCTCCTCTGCAGAGTGGTGCTCCAAAAAATTCAAAGAGGCATGGTGATTGTGGAGAATCGTTTTCTGGTCGTTAACCAAGGCAGCAGTGGCTGAGTGTGACATGCTGCTGGTGGCAACTTTTGCAGTACTGGCCTTCTTCTCTGCAGAGTAGTGCTCTAAAAATTCCGAAAAGGAACAGTGTTTGTGGTGATTCCTTATCTGGTCATTCATCAAGGGAGCAGCAGCCGAGTGAGCCATGCTGCTGGTGCCAAGTTTTGCACTACTGGCCTTCTCTGCAGAGATGTGCTCCGAAAAATTGAAAGAGGCATGGTGTTTGTGGTGAATCCTTGTCTGGTCATTCACCAAGGCATGCTGTGGCTTAGCTGAAGAAGAGGCCTGTTCCACGAGGATGGCAGGTTGTTGAGGAGGCTGTGGCACTGCTGACTTTTGCTCCAGCTGCTCTTTTTCCTTCCCCTTCCTGTAGGCATCAATCGATATGGAATGTGACGAGACCTTCATCTTGGGTGGACAGGGAACTTGTTGCAGCTTCTCCACAACTGTGACAGGCAATTTCTCTGCACTGAAGTTGAGGGATGAAGACAAAGAAGTAGAGGGAGTAAGAGATGAAACATCTTTGCCCCCCTCGGAAGAATTGTACTTTGAATCCTCTGAAGCACTTTTTATTGGGTGGCCAGTTGTCTCCTGTTTTATAAACAAATAAAATTTATGTAACAGTGCTTTAACAATACATAACAAAAATACAAACAGCGTTCATATTCATTTTTCCAATTGAAATTTCCTGAATTTTCTACATACACTTCTATAAATTTCAATGTTTGTCAAAAACAGATATAAAAGTTAACTAATCAGTACTCAACTTTTTACTATACGACATCCATGTATTTTACACTCTAAGAGTTATTGCAACATCTGATATTTTTAACAACTTTAACATCAGAATAAAATTTACCAATACAACCTGTTTAGAAAGTTTGTGTTATATAACAGCTTTCCAAATGCTGGGCCATGGTATCTGTTGCACAAGGCCACTAAAAATTCTGTACAGTTTTACAGTTAACAGGACCAGGGGCATAGCCAAGGAATGGGGGGATATTGGGATATATATATATATCCTAGAGCCCCCAGGAATTTTTGGATTAGTTAGCACAAGCTTTAAGTCGTGAGAAATTTTGTTTATTCCTTGTGACTTGTTGCTCATCCCTCCAAAATATTTTCCTGGCTATGCTGCAGAAGAGAACTGCTAATCTTGCAGGAATCATATGAGGAGCATTTGTAAGTTGAATAAAGTGAGAAAACTAACCCATTTGCATCACTCCCAAAATTAGTTTCTTAGAATTGCTTTTACCAAGAAAAATACTTCAAATTGCTTTCAATTCTAAATTTACAAGAATGTGCAGTGCATGTATGCACTTCGTTGTTGGCCAGGAAATTTCTGTGGATATATCTGCTTGTGATACAAATAGGTTGAAAACTGCAACCATTTAAAGAAAGACAAACACACATAACATTATATCTATGACTGTAGTTTAAAAATAATCGAGAATGTATTAAAAAAAAAAAAAAGACTTTGTAATTAATTACTCTCTACAACCACGTATAATGTGCAACTATAATTTCAAACTATATTTAAAAATTTTTTTTATGTATATCCACAGAATTGTATAATGCACATCCTTTCCTCTAATGAACATGAAGAAACTGATAAGAGTGTAACACAGACATGGTAGATATTATACTTGGAAATTAATAACATTAACATCATTAGTTCAACCTTTCATTGAAAACATTTAAAGGAATTTTAAAATGACATTCGAATATGTGGACATTAGACAGTGAATTATACATTTACTAAAGGATGCAAAATGTGTCGTGTCAGTCTAAAAACTCTTAATACAACTGAGAATAGATAGCATATAATGCATACCTGTTAATTTTATATATATTTTTTATAAAAAGCATTTTACATGTCGGATTAAAGATTTAACTTTTCCTCTTAGTATTTTACTTCCCTCTAGATATAGCAAATATCCTATGAAACTGATTTTACATTTATTTTTTTCAACTCAAATTTAATAACAGTGACCAAAAATATTTTTATGGATGAAAAAAAACCTATGATTTTATTACTTAAAATGTTGTTTTTTGTACTGTATCTCATATAGACACAGGGTGTTCCAAAAAGACAGCAGCAAGTTTTAATTCTTTATCCATTAGAAATAAGTGGGACTACACTAAGGAAAAAAATCAAGTTAATCTTCAAAAGTGATACTTTTTAAATTCGTATTCAATCCCTGCAGGGGCATAGCCAAGGGGTGGGGGATAGGGGGATCACAACCCCCCCTCCCCCATGAGGATTTTTTTGCCAGACAAAATGTATGTTCTTCACTCCCTTATCACACACACACATACATATATGCGAGTTGCAGTAGTCATAACCCCCTCCATGAAAAATTTCTGCCTACGCACTGAATCCCTGTATACACGAGGGATGATCAGAGAAAAAGGTTACAAGCTGCAGCATTTGAAAACTACATATTATGGAGAAATGTTGAGCATGTTGAGTGAAGGTGTCATCCTCCTGCATGACAATGCCAGGCACCCTACTGCTCAAGCAATGCAGGAATTGTTGCGACAGTTCTGACGGGAAATCTGGAGTCACCCTTCATACAGCCCAGACTTGGCATCCAGTGACTATTTCCTGTTTCCGAGGTTGAAGGAGCACTTATCCGGCACACGATTCTCTTCAGACAGTGCTGTGAAAACATCCGCCGAGACCTAGCTCAATGGACAGGGACCTGATTTCTACCAAGACAGGTTAAACAAGTGGGTTCTGCGTTCCGATAAATGCCTCAATAGAGTGGATGATTATGTTAAAAGTGATAGGCAGATGTTCCTCTTAATTTCCTTTTGTATTTTCTGTCTATTGTTAATAAATATTTCTTTATTTGACTTGAAACTTTTTTTTTTTAATCACTCCTCGTATATTAAAAAATCCCAATAAGTAAAACATGCCTCATACACAAATGAGGCAAAAGAAGAAAAAACTTCTAACAACTTTAAGTGATATTTTTAGTGAAAATGAAAATACAAATAAATCAGAGGAAATTAAGACTATCTGACATTAAATATAGCAAAACTAATTAAGACTTAAAAGGAGGAGGGGGGGGGGGGTACCCTGCCCTAAGAAATTAAATTTTGTAGCAACAAACTTGAGTAATTTTCTTTCATTTTACAGATATTAAACAAAGATAAAAGTTTAATCATCGCTATCTTACTTTAACAAGGATTTTTTTTTTTTTTTAAGAGGGGGGGGGGGATACAAAAGCAAATTATGAAGAGTTTGTTTACAATTCGGTTCTGTAATAGAGTTGAAGCAAGGAAAAAAAAATTCTTGTGGTGAGTATACAGAAGTCCCCAAAAAGATGGTAACACACTTTAATCCTTCATCTATTAGAGATAAGTGGGCGATGTCAGTTGAAAAAAACCTTCAAAACATGATAAGGAAAACAACTAGTAAGAACAAATTCCTTTCATTTATTATCAAAAAGTGGCACTTCATAAATTTGAATTACGATCCCCCATAGAGAATTATGTCCCAAGGAGTGTGAGAGGTATGAAGATAAATATAGGGTAACTTAAATACTTTTAAATGGCTTTTGAAGAGAATCAATGGCATTGGATGATCCATGTTTCAGGGTTCCTACAGAAATAATAATATTTTTGCATGCTAGCATTTAATGTTTACCTTCTAATTCATGTATCATCCCTGACCATATTTGTTTAATGATATCGCTAAGACAGTTTTATGATAAAAGGCTGAAATTTTTTACATCTCCTCATTACTATAAGGGGCACATTTTACTAATTGGGAACAATTTGTACAGGGCACGCACGGGCAAAAATGTTTTAGTCTTTTTTACCACGTTAATTTGTAGATTTTTCTAATTTGTAGATTTGTCCACTTATCTCTAATAAATAAAGAATTAAAGCACATTCAACTTTTTGGGGACACCCTACATGTATATGTATATGGATATATATATATTATATATGAACAGGGTGTCCCAAAAAGGTGGTAACGGGTTTTAATTCTTTATCCTTTAGAGATATATGTAAGAGATATCTATTAGAGATATCCGTAATGAAAGAAACAATTCTGATATAACAATTTTTATCAAGTGCAATCGGTGAAAGAGGAATTAGTTTTTGAAAAACCATGGTCGGAAAGTTTACTATCACTTGAACACTTCTTCTAAAGTGATTATTAACATGTACATAAAGACAACATGTTCGACTCAACATTGCTATGTGATTTTGAACAGTCTCTGCACCCCCTACACCCCCTGCAAGATTGTCAGTCTGGTAGCGAATCACCCTGTATACACTGTAGTGTGAATGATTCCTTGATACGTAAGTTTAGTCATTTTACTATATATACTGCTCTGTACTAAGATGCAGCATTTTAGCACTTTTGTTTCAGAATATTGATTTATACTATTGTTATTACTTCCTTGTACGTAGTATAAGGAAGTAATGTGATCCCGAAAAATTTTGGGGGCCAAATTTCGACAAAAAAAACCGATTTTGAGTACCTCTAAATTTAATTTTAAGAATTTTTTCGATGCATCTCATCGTAGGCTAGCATGCACAATCATATTAAGGCGTCTGCAACTCATTTTGACCAGCGGCGAGTCTATTGTGGTCAGTTTTTCCATGCCGTCTGTACATACGTACGTATGTATGTAACTCGCATATCTCAAAAACTATTGGTCGTAGAAAGTTGAGATTTGATATTTAGGATTGTTCTATGATCTAGTTGTGCACTCCCCTTTTGGTCACAATCGAATGTATAGTTTATGTACAGGACCGCCCAAAAGATTCGAAATACATTACGCTCTATGGGCCGAAATTCATTGAACTCGCCTAACTCAAAAACTATTAGGCGTAGAATGTCGAAACTTCATATTTTGTATAGTTGTAACATCTAGTTGTGCACCTCCCCCTTTGGTTCCATTCGACTGGATAGTTTATCTACAGGACCGCCCAAAACATTCGAAATACATTACGCTCAATGGGCCGAAATTCATTAAACTCGCATATCTCAAAAACTATTAGGCGTAGAATGTCGAAACTTCATATTTTGGATAGTTGTAACATCTAGTTGTGCACCTCCCCTTTTGGTTCCATTCGACTGGATAGTTAATCTACAGGACCGCCCAAAACATTCGAAATACATTACGCTCAATGGTCCGAAATTCATTAAACTCGCATATCTCAAAAACTGTTAGGTGTACAATGTTGAAACTTTATATTTAGGATTGTTGTAACATCTAGTTGTGCACCTCCCCTTTCGGTTCCATTCGATTGTATAGTTTATCTACAGAACCGCCCAAAAGATTCGAAATACATTACGCTCTATGGGCCGAAATTCATCAAAGCGTTTTTTAGAGGTATTGGGCTATTTCAAACGACTCAGAAGTGATATATGCAGTAAAGAGTTAGAAAATGAATTTCTCCATTTAAAAAAGTGTCTTTATCATTTACAGTTCTGCTACAGGAACACTCAAAAGATTTCCAATACATTACGGCCAATGGCAATTTTAGGGGCATTCATCCATTTCAAGCACAATACCGTCCTACCACATAAGTTAGGTAATGGCCCGACCACAGTCACGTGCCTCCCTCAAGAACTATGCCAAAAGTCGCCAAGCTTGGCGACTTTTGGTGTACGTGTGTGCATATTTAACTCTCAAATCTCAAAAACTATTATGAAATTTCATATATAAGATTGTTGTAACATCTACTTGTGCATCTCGATTTTTGGTTCCAATCTACTGGAGAGTTTATTTACAGGACCACCGAAAAGAATTTCAGTACTTTAATGTCTATGGACATCTTCAATATAATACAATTGTAGACAGTCATTGTTTGGTCCATGCCCAAAATCTCGCCGTCTGTCCTCTACCTTGGCGAGTTTTTCCGAAATGTCGCCAAATTTGGCGATAGTTAGTCATTTGGTCCATGCCCAAAGTATCGCCATTTGTCATCGTTCTTGGCGAGTTTTGGCGAAATATTGCCAAATTTGGCGATAATCTGTCATTGTTGGCCCATGCTTAAAATCTTGCCAAATGTCGTCGACATTGATGCGTTTCGCCGAAATATCGCCAAATTTGGCGCCAAAAATTATTTCGTATTTTGTATAACTCTAAAACTTTAACCCGTAGAATTTTGAACTTTTGTATTTAGAGCTATATTATAATATCTAACTGTTTTCAATATCTTTTTTGACAGCAATCGACTGGGAATTTATTTACAGAGCCAAATGACTTTAAATACATTAAGGTGTATGGATGCATTCAATTCATTGAAAGTCTGTAGTCAATGACTACTTTGTCTATCCCCAAAATCTCGCAAACTATCTCAAGTTTGTCGGCTTTTGGTGAAATATTGCGAAATAAAGTGTCAGAAGGAAATCTTTCAAATTAAACTCAGCTTGGCGATATCGAAGTATTTGGCTAGAAATCGCTAAACTTTATTATTATTGATATTTTATCTCTATCAAACAAATAAGTTTAGAGGAAGTGCGTAGAAAATATTTTTGATTTAATAGACGTGCAAGGAAGTCATGTGTTGGACACATCAGATTTTTTTTTATTTTAGATACTTTTAAGCTTTTAATATACACTTCTATTACTTTAGATGCATATAAAAAACTTTACCATAGTTAGGCAAGACTTATTAAAACTGTTGTAAGCTAAAATATTGCTGCAATTTTGTACATTTTGACTTAGCGATTTATATCACTATTATGCATCTTATTATATTATTCTTGTCAAATATTTTGAGCAATAGCTATTGCAAATTAAGTTCATTCCTTAATAGATCATATTTTTTACATCATATACTTTCTTTACTAATTTAAATACATGATCAAGTATGTGTTGCTCTCTATACATAACTAATGCCACTCTACTATTAAAATATCCCTCATTCTAGTAGTTTTTAAAAAACTAGTTAATGCTCTATCAACAGTTATGTTAATATGCTTGTTGTAAATTATGTAATAATTTTGGTTGCAGTTGTCTTTTATTCAATCATGATTTTATTTGGATTCTTATTTTTCTTTAAATTGTTTCGTAATTTTTAATCTCATAATAATTAATTATTATTATTATTCATATTTGTATAGAGCATTATGTGTGTCACAAAAATGGACTTAATAACAATGATATAGTTCATGTTCTCAGTAAATGAATTCTTTTTTTTTGAGGGATTTCATAGATAGTCAACCATCTACCCAAACTTTAAAAATTATAGTCGAGAGTGGCCTTCTTTTAAGTATAATAGACAATAGTAGACCTTACTATAAATTCTGTAAAATATATAAAAAAAATTGTGTCTATAAACTTAATTGTACTACAGGTAAAATGGCCTATGTAGGTCAAACTCGAAATCTTCTACATTTGCATATTAATTTACATCGTAGTCATGCAAAAAGTTTCTTAAGTAATGATCATTTGGCTAATGTTGAGTATAATACCCATGGGTTTGAACACATTAACATCGAGATTCTTGCAATCCACATACAACATAATGAACGTCTTTTTCTAGAGAATCTATTAATGCATGACCACAATAAATGTTATCCTTATGGACTCAACCAAATTTTACATAATAAACATCTCCATTACTATTCAGAAAATACTGACCCTACAAAATATGTGCCAATTATAATAAACTAAATTTAAATAGATACAAAAAAAACTTAGCGGGGTAAGTCTTCAAAACATACATGTACCATCCTATCAAATAGTGCTATCAAGTCTGAACTTCAACAACTGAGCGTTACATATAATAGTAATTTCAATTGGATACCTGTCAGGAATTTTGTATTCTCTATTAAAAAGAAGTTGATAAAAAAATATCTAAAACTATTTTATACTTTGTCAGAACACTTTAGTCATTTGTTTTATCACCTTATGATTGTACGAGCAAATACTCCTAAACATGATATTGTAAAAAACAATTATAAACAATATCATTTGAATAATAATTTTGTCAAATTATACCCATCCTTCTTTTAGTAATATAAACTTTAATCAACTTCTTTCTAAATACACAGAACATTTCCGATTAAGGTCCTACATATCAAAAAATCTCTTAAATACCTAATACCCATGGGCAGAAAAATATTCAACTATAATTACTTTTGTAAGAATTTTTCACTGGATGACTCATTTACTTGTTTATGCATCAGTGATCATTACCATTCATATGTTAATTCCCATTATGAACGCATAATTACAGGTGACCTTACTATATTAAAGGATTTAAAATTAAGACAGATTATGAACAAAGGAATTAAGTATAGGCTACCCAAGGATCGTAAATATTGTGATACTTTCGAAAGCATAAAAAATATCTGATATTTTGATATATATCGGATATTTTCAAAAAACAATTAATCTCACTGTTGATAAATGTTATAACATAAGATCTCCCACATGTTATAGTTGTTAATATTATTATTCTTCATTTAACAACAAATTTTTATCCAAATAAAAATACAAAACAGAAGCAACTTTCTCAAAAATTAAATATATTTCATGTACTCTGCAAAACATAAGATTCAATCCCAGTGTCAAGATAATTTTATTTATTTATTAAAAACACTATTTCTTACTGTATTAGAGTTATTTGAAATAAAAAATCATAAAAACTTTCCAACAATGTTGAAAAGTGTTTATGATTTAAGTTTGTTTGTCTGTGACATAACTTGTCAAAATATATACCGATTAGTATGAAATTTACATCTGTCATATCTATGTATGGAACCATATAAAACATTAAAAATGAACTTCATAAAACAAGATTTATTTTGGTAGTAAGTATTCGGCTCATAGGGCCTGACAAGTAAGCTGATGCTTACTACCCTTGTTTTAATCTTCAGAATTCCATTTCATTTTTCAATTTCACCAACTGTTCAGATATGCTATTTGGATATATCTACTTATGCCTTTTTGGATACGATTACATATTAGAATACCTTAACTGAAGTGTGAATGATTCCTTTATTTGTAAGTTTAGCCATTTTACTATACTGGGTGATTCAAAGTAGAAGTTATGGAAATTATTTTTAAACTGTAAGTGATCGAAGCATACTTCCAATTAGAAAAAAGTTCATCAAATTAAAAGTAGCTTTCAGATATGGCATTTTTTAACTGATGGGTTGTATACATATTAAAATACAAAATTTAATTTTTATACAGCCCCTCCTTTCCTACGCTTTATATTTAGAAGAATGTTGCTCATTGCCTAAGAAAATTAATAATACAAATCCTGTGTCTCTACATGGAATAGTTAGCGAGATATATTAATTCAAAAATTTTGGCATTTATCGCCAAGCAATAAGGGGATGTCTCTAAAGTGAAAAAAAAGTAATTGCTTTTCAAATGAAGTTAATTTATGTTAATAATCATTCAATAGACACACTTGACTTCTGAAATCCTAATTTAGCTATACCTTTCCTATAACGCACATTTGGCAGTTTATAGTGAAAGTTAGCACACCATAGTAAAACACATCATTATTTTGTCATTCCCTTTTACACTTTAAAATTTCTTCTCTAGAAGCGTGACATAATTACTGGATGACCCCCCCTAAAAGACTAAATTATCTCTAATTCCATAATGCTATATCGATCCATTCAGGTAATACTGTGTGTGTTATTTACAAACTTTTTTGTTAATTTTAACATTATTGATGTTACATGATTCCATTTTTAAAATCATTCAACTCTTACAAAGTATTAAGTCATTTTCCCTATTACTAGGATACGCAGATATTTTAACAATTTTTACAAGGCATACAAAGTCTTATCAAATTAAAAAAAAAAAAAAAAAATCTTACCTTGTAAGGCATAATATGCTTTATACACCAACGTGGACTTGTTTCAAGAATTGTAAGGAATTCTTGGGCTAGGCCTATTAAATAAAAAGACAAGTAAATTTTATTAACTATTTTATACCAAGTGCATCATTGCAGCAGCTCCTCAGATTTCTTTTTGTACACATCTGTTGTTTCACTTGCAACTTTGCAGTTTAGTGTACAGTAAACATTGAATTATACAGCAGCAGTATAAACACTTTGCATATTATAATCACTCCGGCAGATTATTTGCAGGCTCAGAAGCCAAAATTTTGAGAGGGAAAAAAGGGAATTTTTTTTTTTCAATTAGATTTGACAAATTTATATTTATAACATGTTCAAAAAATCAATCTAGATTTTTTTTTTTTTTTAATGTACCATTCCAAGTTAAATTCAACTATAACACATTACTTTTTCAGCATTCGCTGAAAACTTTCGAATCACTCCTTAAAATATGCAGGAGAATAAAGACACTCATTAATTCAGACAGAATATAAATTAATAAGTCCATCGGCAATGAAAAAGTAGTGGAGAAAGGTGGTACATGAATGCGGATTATGAATAACTGTAAGAAAACTTCTAGCCAAATTAAGTGTAACATTTTAGCATTTATCTCTCTCCCTATTAAAAAAATAGATAATGCTACTGAATTAATTAATATATTCTTAGAACTCCTCTGATAGGTAAGACCAAGCGATGACCACGTTAATCAAATTCTCATAAGTCGGGGGTATAATTTTGCATATAAATATATTATGTGCATACAAAATATTATTCTTAATTGGGGTTGAGGACTAAAGAAAAAATAATTCAGGAAATCATAAAATCATAGATAATACATATGTACCACAAGTTATATTTATTATTAAAATAGCAAACCCAAGTTTTTTGGGAGTAAACAAAAAACTAACAGGTAAAATTTGGAAATAACATAACTTTGGCATTATTTTGAAACAAAATAATGCCGGAAGAACTCTAATAATAATAAAAAAGAAAATATTATGTACAGATAATTCATTACTGAGTCAAACATAACTGGTTATATATTGAGACACTACTAGATTAGCAATCAGCCACGCTAATTTTCAATGACAAAGCCCAAAATTGTTCTTGCTTAATATTTCAAGTACAGTAAATATACAGGGTGTCTCAAAAAGGTCTTTTTTTTTCATTTTCTGTTAGAGATAAATGGTCAGTATAAATTGAAAAAATGTTCAAAATAAGTTCGGAAACAGGACTCCATTAAGAAAAAATTCTTCTCTTTAATTTTCAAAAAGTTACACTTTTTAAATTTGTATATGACCCCTGTACAAAACAATTCCCAAATAGTAAAATGTGCCCCATACACTAATGAGTGAAATATAAAATTTGAGAATTATATCTTAAAAAGTGTCAGAGATATAAAAGACCACTTTTCAATGGCTTTCAAAGGGATAAAATCATGTCAAATGATCACATTTCAGGGGCCGTACAGAAATTACGAAAGAAAATCTTTTTTTCCACTCTAGCAATAAACGTTTATATTCAAAATCTTGTATAGTCACCAATCATCTTTTGTTAAAGATATCTCTGTGACATTGTATGAAGGAAGGCTCAAATGTGGTACATCACCTCATTAGCGTATGGGGCACATTCTACTGATTGGGAATGTTTTTGTACGGGGGCCAAGGAGGTTAGATATAATGGAGATAGCGCACCTGGGCAAAAACTGTCTGCAGTTCCAGTAACTCTAGACAGCCCGCACTTTCCAAATTAAGCCCAAACAAACCCACATTTTTGTGTTGTTTACTATGTGTTCTTCAGTGCATTCGATTAATCTTTTGGATATTTACTATTAATTTTATTTTAACATGACTATTTGCTGCATCACGGGGTGTTTTACGAGGTCTGAACTGCAAAAGAAATCCCGTTACATCGATAAGTAAAATTATTTTTAATCTCAGTGATTACTTTTGTTCTTATGTTATCAGAGTACATAATTTTAAACTTATATTTTCTAAAGTAATTTATTTTTATTTTATTTTAACTGTGTGGAAGAGTGGCCCGAAAATGTTGAATAATGCCCCCAAAAAATGCACAATGAGGAAGTTTTTAAAAAATATTTCAACGTCACGGAGAATAAACTAAATTATTGTAGGTTTTTTTATTGTATTTATTAGGTATAGCTTAATAATTTTTCAGCTTTATTAGCGTTAACAGATATTATTAACAGTATATCCTCTACATTTGAGTGCAGTCATAAGTTACATTGAAGAGTTTATTGCTAGTAAATATAATTTCGACAATGTTCTAAATAGCAAAAAATACAAATTTGTTTTAAAAAAAGTTATTTTATAACATCATTAAGTCATAAGATTAGCATATGTTCAATTCGACGAAATGTTTAAAATTAATATCCAATTGAATAATTCTGGAAATGTTTTAAGATATTGTCTTACTATACTGATTGGGTGTGTTGTGTTAATGCTAAGTGAGGGCGATCTCCAAGGATGCAGGGTGCCTTGGTAGGAGGACTTTCTAAGGGGTTCTAATGCATATTCACTTCACATCTGGAGAAAACCTACCAAAACTCCGGACCGTTAGATCGACAGCTGCACGATGGGACCTGAACGAGACTTTTACACTTCGGCCATCTACCATTTTCATTGACACAACCACTGTTCCATGGTGAGGCCTAACCTAATTGTACAGCACTAAATTTTACTGGAAAACCTTTTTAAGTCCCCTAACTTTAACCCAATTTATTTGTTTGTCGCATTCTAGTTTGTTTACTTTTTAAAATCCACTTTTATTTCGTAAATATATATTTTTTAATGTATGCTGCATTTTACAAATTTTAAAATTTTTATTGAAGATAATTTGTCTTTTGCTCTTATGACACTATAATGTTCATTAGCAGTTCGTAATTTTTAGAAATGTAAGAAAATGTATACTTTCTTGTACAAAAATTGTAAATAATTTTTTCACTCAAAAAAAATAGTTTTATGGTTCTTTCATAATATATCTATATATATAAACACTTGAATGATACAATAATTGTATTCCATTTGAGCATATCTGCATTTTACTTTAGCACAAAAGGACATATTTAAATAAAGAAAAAAAACCTGTAAAATGTCTTTAATGTTTGATAAATATAGTATTTTGTGTAATATTGTTTTTTGCAATTTACTGTTTTCAGCTATTTGAATGTTTTTTGAAGTGTAAGTTAAAAAAATCACTCGTATATAATAAAAATTGAAACTGAGAAAAAATATTGCAATAATGTACTTGAAAATTTGTCTAATACTCAAAAAATTTTTGATTATTTCATTTATTTTTCAATTATTAGTAAGCATTAATGATTATTATTTGATTACAAAAGCTTAATGAAATTAGTATTCGATTATATTCAATGCAATTTTTAAAAACCCGAAAATATTCCAATGAGAAATAGTTAAGTGCATATTAATGTAATATATTCAGTTTCAAAAATATACCTCAAATCGAAAACGAATGCTGAAATTTTAAAAAATCTGCATGGTTTACATTAAACACCAATTTCAAGTGGGCTTAATTCAGAATTTGTTGCCAACGGGAGAAGGAGACATCAGGTAACCTGGCAAACTAATGCATTTGCTACCGGCGCTTGGCGACGCTGCCACCCCTTTATGGGGGGTCATATTAAATAATTAATTTTTAAACATAATTAAAAATGTGTAACTTTTTGAAAATTAATGAGAGGAATTTTTTCTTAACAGAGCCTTATTTCCGACTTATTTTGAACATTTTTTTCAATTTACAATGTCCACTTTTCTAATCGATAAAAAATTAAGATCGTTACCACCTTCCTGGGACACCCTGTATAATTAGTTTGGTATTTAATTCTATATAAATATAATCTACTATATTTTTTAATACGATAGTTTGACAGAATTATGGTTACTTACTTTCAAGCAGTTCTAGTGTCACACTCTTGTCAGCATAATAGTACCATTCTTTACCTTCAGAACACGGGCCAATCTGACAAAGGAAATATTAAAATTAATAGTTTGTATGCCCATTAAATGAAAATAACATGCAAAATTTTAAGTTAGCCATAAAAATACTTTCAAACGTTTTTAATAATGTAATCTTTAAGCACACATGACACATGTACTTGCAAGCAAAAGATATTTTAAAAGCAATTTATGTTTTCAATAATATGAACATCATATGCAACATATTGTGATTTAAGTCACCTGAATCATAAAACTGCTAACTAAATACAAATACCTTCTTCCAATAATCCTCTTCCAAAGTAGGTATAAACGCTTTTAAGATGCTTTCAGAAGAAAACTGCCAAATGATTACAGCTATTTATACCATTTCGGGAAAATGCATCATCTAAAATTTTAAACTCCTGTTGTCAAAGCGACCATATTAGCGATTTTGAACTTTAAGAAATACATTGACTTGATTCCTTCTTGCGCTTTTTTAATTTGATGTGAAACTGACATAATGTCTTATGAAATGACTTAATGTCTTATGGGTGAAGACAGGCTTTATTCTGGTTACTGATTGGTCTGGGAGAGTATGCGCATGGTCAAACTGTATCAAATGCATCTACAAGAATCTGCCTCCAGCTGTGCCCGCGTTTTCAGACACATAGATATCTTTCAGTGCTATGAACAACTTAATGTATTTTTGAATTCAGGTTTAATTAAAACCATTTTCATTGTTTTAACTCTTTTCTTGCCAATCCTATTATTCTTTGTTACTTATTAAAGCTGTTTCACTATATAAATATAGACTGCGGGTTGTACAAAAGAAATCAATGATTTCTTTTGTACAACCCTCTTTCCATATTGTTGCGAATTTTCAGGGCAACCCACTGTTCTGGGGTTTAAAATAATTCAAAATTCGCACTCTATGCGTCAATTAGCAAAATTTAACTATTTAAAGCATAGAATACATATTTTGAACTATTTTAAATCCCAGAACAGTGGGTTGCCCGAAAATTCATAACTAGAGGTGGGGAAAACCGTTATTTTCAAAGAACAGTTGTTCACCGTTCCCGTTCTTTTTTAAAGAACAGTTCTTTTTCCTGTTCTTTTGAGAACAGGTTCTTTGATTTATGGTAGCTTTATTATGACTATTTTATTCAATTTAAAAATAAAAATATACATCTTTTTAACATGTACTATACTTTAGTACAATTGTAAAACCCGCAGTGGTCTGGGCACTAAACTCCGTTGCCATAAGAACACGAAAAGTGAAGCAGCATCCGGATTGGCCAGTGCTTGGGAGGGTCAACTTCCTATCGGCTCAACTGCTGTGGGACCGTGTGCCCTAATGGGAGCTGGTGCACGTAAAATCCGTCGTGGCTTCAATGTCCTCCAAATTGTTAAACAATACCTCTGGGGGTGCCGATTTCAGGGGGTGGGTCCCTCCTCTGGAATTGGTTCAAAATTAGGGGACCCCAAGCTGAGTCGGAGTTCCTCCCACTGGGGCTCATTAAAATGGAAGCAGCCCCTTCCGCCCATCGCCTGCCTATTTGAGGGATCTGGCACTGCCCCGCGGGTTGCCAGAGGGCATTAGCAACAACAACAACAATTGTAAAATGTTTAAAAAAAACTTTGCAACCAGCATTCTGGCTTTCTTCAATCAAGTATGTTAACAGTAATTTTTTGTAAAAATATTTTAATAGCAGTTGTCGTCAAAAAAAGGGTCTCTAGATCTGTGGCACGCGATGAACGTTTCGATCGTCCGCCCTCTTGCTAGTAGTTAAGTCGAGCGATTACAACGGCCGCCCTTTTTTCAGCATTGGGAAATGGTTGCGCCTTAAAGGGTAAAAAAGTACATGCTCCAGCTTAAAAATTAAAGACTCCGTTTAAAAAGCTGTAAGTATCAGGCTCCAGATTAAAAATAATACGCGTGTATAAATATGTCGATTGCTTCGGCTACGATTTAAGAAAATGAATACAACTTTGGCATATAAAATTACATGGCTTCCGACCAGGGCCATACCTAGAAAATAATTTCGGAGTCGGGGAGCATCGTATATCGGGATAAAATTTTCAGGATATATCCCCCACACCCAATTTCTGTCTAATTTAGCAAGATTAAATTTTTTTTTATTACTGCACAAACATTTCGTTCATTTATACATCACTGCATTTCATACCCCTCACCATGGGCACCGGCAGAATATTTCCCAGGGGAGGCAAAGACTACTCAAGGGGGGGGGGGGCAAAGACTACTTCAACGTATAGTTACCATGTTGGAAAGAGCAAAAAAGCAAAGGATAACACTGCATACAAAAATCCAGAGGGAGGGGGCATTGCCCCCCCTTGCCCTATGCTGCCGGCACCCATGCCCCTCACCATCACCACACAGAAAAAATTTTCTGGCTACGTCTCTGTATAAATACACCATGTACATATAATGTAATAAGTTCGGGGGAGCGGCGTCCGAACTCATAGGACCCCCCCCCCCCAATGGCGGATTAATGCATTTTTGTCGGGGGGGCAGGGGGGCGGTAAGAGGATTGACATATACATCCATTTTTTGGAAGGAAAATAGGATCTTTTACATTAATGTTGCCCCCTCGTCTAAGTACGGCCTTGCTTCTGACTCCAAGTCTACAACTTTGACCCTAGCTCAGAACTTAATTAAAGCAAAAGAACAGGGAACAGATTTAATGAAAGAACACCTTTCACCGAAGAACAGTTCTTTTAACCTGTTCAGCAAGAGAACGCCTTTTCTATGTTCCCGCTCTTAGCTCTCCGTTCCGAAAAAGAACTCCAGCTCAGGAAAAGAACGCTGAACTGGCTGAACTAGGTGTTCCCGCTCACTGCTGGGAGAACTCCTCGAGTTGTGATCAAAGAACGTGTTCTTTTTCAGCCAATAGGAGAGGCTGCTCCGGAACAGGTTCTTTTTCAGCCAATAAGAGATGGCTAAGAGCGTATGAAGCAAAGGCCCGTTTTATATGAAGATAGTGTAATGCTTATATTATTGTTTGACGTTGATAAAATATTTTTTTTTGATTTGTTTGTGTTTCAGACTATCATTTTCTTTATTATTAATTTTTTTACTTTGATTCAAATTGAGTAGTTTGGCTGGAATAATAAAAATTGACAAATTGTAATCCTGTGAGTGACTTCGTATTGAACATATGAGAAAGCTTCTTATTCTTTGCCCGGGTCCACTTTAAAATTATGGTAGGTTGGGTTAAAAATTCTATCCCCCCCCCCCAGATAATCATCTTCGTTATCGTTATTTCTCAAAATAACTAAGATTCCACAATTAGAATTTGATAAAGCTAAAATTATGAACTTCTGTCCCCACCATCAGATACGTAGCCAATGTGCGGGAGGAGGGGGTCTCCCCCCCCCCCAGAATTTAAATTTTTCTTAGCAAAAAAATATTAATCGTGCCTTTCAATGAGAAATTTCACCTTTAAGGCATTTTCCAAAATTTCTCTTTTCAACACGCTTGCCTGCCATAAAATTTTGAAGCGTCGGACCTTAATGAACTGAGAACATGTTTTTGCCGTGATCACTGAACAGGGTGTTCCCGTTCTTTCTTCAGAACAGGTTCAAAAGAACAGGGTGTTCATTCTTTCCCCATCTCTATTCATAACATTGCCCCCTTCCCAAGGACTGCACGTCCCGGGCAGTACAATTCCCAGTTAGGAGGTCACACAAATATCTGCAGTGAATAACATTTAACAAGATCTTAACAACATAATTCAAGCAAGTAATCAATAAACACAATAAGCAAATACACATAAATAGAAACCAATAAATTACAAATATGGACACTGAACATGGCGTAAGCACTGAGTAAAAGAAAGTAAAAGAAAGAGGAAGAGAAGAGAAAGGCAGGAAAGGAATGAGAGCTGAAAGAAAGGAATTACGGCATAGTGACCATGGTCTAATATTCAAAAATTAATTACAACCACGGTAAATGGCTAGTCAATTGTAATAAACAATTCTTGGTTTCGAGTTAGGTGACTTAAAGAATCATCAAGGCAAGAAATCCTTATAATGACATCATTCAGTTTGTTTAGGACTGTGTAAAAACCGTCCCATGGAAATTGCAGCTTGGGAGACAAACCTTTCCGTCGAATAGAATTCCATAGCCAAACTTTGTCACCTATGTTGAACTCGTGTCGTAGCGAGTCTTCATCTTCTCCATGTTCAGGTTGATCTGCTCCCGAGCAAACTGATGCATGTCTTCAAACCATGCCTGAAGATTTTCCATGTATCCCTCCGGCGATGAAGGCGTATCTGGTGGGCAACCAAACACTAGATCTGCGGGAAGATGAAAATGTCTTCCGAATAGCTTCTGGGAAGGCATGAAGCCAGTAGTCTCATGGATGGCACTCCCATAGGCCAGCAGGAAGAGGAGGAGTTTCCTGTCCCAGTCCTCTTGATTCCTAGATACCAAAAGCGAGAGGTTGCTCAAATAGTGCGATTAAACCTCTCCACCATGCCGCCGGATTGTGGGTGTAAAGGCGTAGTCTGGGTTTTGTTGATGCCGAGAAATTGACATAGTCCTTTAAAAACTGCAGAGGTAAAGTTCGTTCCTTGGTCAGAATGAAGTTGCAGAGGGGTTCCATATCTGATAATCCATTCTTGCACCAATACTTCTGCTACGGTTATAGCTTCTTGATCGGGAATAGGATACGCTTCGGGCCATTTAGAGAAATAGTCAATGACAACTAGGATGTATTTGTTGCTACCCGAAGTTCGCAGAAGAGGTCCCAGGATGTTGAGGCAATTCTTTCAAAAGGCACTCCTACATTATAACGATGTAGTTTTCCACGACTATGTTTCTTTGGGCCTTTACAGGCAGCACGGGCATCACAAGCTTAACACCACTTTTGGACATCATCTCAAGTGCTTGCGAACTTTCTGTAGGGTCTTCATTATGCCAAAATGGCCCTCAGTTAAGCCGTTATGCAGCTCTTCTAGAACCTTTGTAATCCTCATACGAGGGAGTACTAACTGCCATTGAAGCGTCTTGTCGTCACCCGACTCCCATTTACGAAACAGGACTGCATTTTGCAGGTGAAGCGAATCCCATAAAGCCTAATATTGGTTCGTTGCCGGACTACATGATAAAATTTCTTGGCAACTGGGCTTACAGCTGGATTTTTCCAAAAATTCCACAATAGGTTTAATGTCGCTATCTGCTAACTGATCTGCCCGAACATTTTCGTCACTCCTGGGATCTTGAGATGGTGCCAATGATGTAACCTGAAGGACAGCAGGATGTTTCAGATGGTAATTTTTCTCTGCCCTGGAGTAATTGCGACAACTTTCTATGCAGGACCTTCTCGATAAAGTATGTGCGTTTCCATGAGATGCTCCTTTCCAATGACGTATTTCTATGTCATATTCTTGTAATCTCTGTATCCAACTGGCTATCTTGCCCTCTGGATTCTTGAAATTCAAAAGCCAGGTCAAAATTTCATAGTCCCTTTGGAGCAGGAACTTTCGGCTGTACAGATAATGATGAAAATGCTCCACGGCCTTGACGATAGCAAGAAGTTCCTTTCTTGTAACACAATAGTTACATTATGCCATTGAAAGGCACTTGCTTCAGTAAGCAATAATGTGTTCTTGGCAGAAAATTAGAGTCCTTCTTTAGAATCCCAAATGTTGCAGAATACACTGCTTATTCCTGGGTTCATCGTTCTAGAGTCCACTTGTCAGGATGTAAGACAAACCTTACTGCTTCTAGAACCGCATCGAACAAGAAGCTGTGCATAATTCACAGGCACTTACGGTCAGTAGCTCGTTTATAACAGTCCACTCAGTACCGAAGCTTTCACAAATGCTGTAATTCTACACAAAACACACAAAATAAAATACTTCCACAGGCAAAATTCAGTGGAAATTTATGAGGGATTTCGTAAACACTCCCTCAAGACACAGCAATGAAGAATTTACACACAGCACGTAAAAACCAGCTTCGAAAAGCAAGCTAAAATACCGCTTATATCCCACAGTTCACAGAGCAACACTGTACTCATCGGAAACTCGATCCACACTGAACTGGGGCCTCTGAAATGCTTATATTTATAGGTGATGCAGAAGCTACAAGAACCTTCCAGAAGAATGTATTTCTCGAAAATTCCACATAAAGCAGGAATTTTAACTTGCTTTTCGAAGCTGGTGTTTACGAAATTCCTCGTATATATATTTGTGAAAGCTTCGGTACTGAGTGGACTGTTATAAATGAGCTACTGGCCGTTAGTGCCTGTGAATTTTGTAGAGCTTATTCTCCGCCGAAGTTCTAGAAGCAATAAAGCTTGTGTTCCATCAAGTGGACTCTTTTCTAGAACTTTCTACACCAGCTGGACTTTAGAACAACAAACCCAGGAATAAGCAAAGTATTCTGCAACATTATTCATATATATAAAGCTAAATACTAAACACAAGATAAAAACTGAATAACAAAAGAGCTCAATTACATGGAAGATGGAGAAAGTAATTTTGTTTTTGCATGTATCAACATTTCATCCAGCCAAAGCTACTATAAATGAATGTAAACATCAAAATTACTTTCAAGTTACTTTAAAATACTAAATGGCATAATAATAATCTTGCAAGATTACTATTGCACAGCTTTGCAAGATTATTATTTTAGCTAGAAATGTTATTTCAATAACATTTCTAGAAAAACTTACATTCCAGTTTGTCCATCGGCAAGCTAAATGTATACAAACAGCGGCAACAATTGCTGGTTTATACTGCACACACATAGTCGTCATGTATACGCTGAAAATGATCAATTCCTTAGTAAAATCAAAACACTCACAAAATAGCCCAAAAGGAACTTTGAATACATGCAATCAACAATCAATTCACTGTGAATAACATTTGAAAGCAAAGACACTGATTCATGCAATACCTTAATTGACATTTAGGCAATTTCTCAATCTTATCCAGGGTTCATACTCATTCTCCAAAATGAAATTTAAGGAGTTTTTAAGGACCCCAAAAAGTTTGTAAGGAGTCTACTTTTTTATGGACTACCAATATAATATAGATCTCGGCATATAACATGGACTTCGAAAAATTACTTCATTTTTTCACGTACGTGTTATACAGGAATATAAAATAGATTGCTTGCAAATCTTGGTTAATAGAAATTTAACAACTCTTAAAAAAAAAAAAAAAAAAAACGATAAAAATAAACACATAAAGTTGTGTTTCACAACTCAATAAATTTAAAAAGGAAACTACATAGTAGTAAATTTTGAAAAGGAAATTGAAATTTTTTTAACTGTACCAAGTTAAATATTAAGAGATGCATTTTCATAAATAACACAAATCCAAAGAAAATATTGCATTTTTACAATTTAAAAAACATTAATTTGTTAAATTTAAAATATTTTTTTTTTAAATCTCTGCATTTTTTTTGCAAACGTCTACAATTTCTATCAGTAGCTGCTCAATCACTCTAAATTTTGAGCAATATATACAATCTATTGCATGATATCGCTTCTTTGCTCCAAATATTTTAGGGCATTTTTAAGTAGAGATGCAACGGATATCCGGCAAACATACTACACTCGCCCAATATACCAGATAATTGGCAGTAGCCGGATATGACAACTATCCGGCAGTACATCTGGTCCAAAATCATACAGAGAAATAACATAAATAAACATAATAAATGAATAAATTCTAAAAACTGCAAAGATAAAAAATGCAAAAATACAAAGTTTTGTGAAAATATTTTGTTTTCAATACTTTTTATCATGTATAGAAAATCGGGGGAAGGGGGGGAGGGAGTACATCTATCTTTCTTTTAAGATTGGAGTAAATTATTATACAAAAACACTATTTTTCAATCTTTGTAAGAATTCTGTTACCTTTTTTTTCCCACCATCAATTGACCTTGCTTATGAGAATAGTCTTTTTTGATAATGTGATATTTTTAACCCCTTACCGGATTATCCCGAGTGTAGCTCGGGTATTAGGAAATTTTTTATTTTTCACATAATCTTTCCCGATTTAATTTGTTTTGCTTTGAAACACTTTTATTTACTTTTATGCCCACGACATGGTAGCACTATAAACGATTTAGGAAATTTGATATGAGAATAGTGTTATTATGTTTTTAAAATGTGTATATATCATAATATGCATTTAAAAAAATTGACATTTTTTGACCCTCCAATTCGAAAAAAATTGAACCAGCAAGGGGTTAGAGTATGCTCCTGAAAATATTCCCATTCTTCTAAAACCTAAATTTGATATTTCTCATGGAAAAATGCACTAAACACTCAATACTTAATTTACAGTAAAATTCTATTTTTTTTTTAAACGCTAAATACACAAATATGCTGTACTGTAGGAACAATACAGACGGCAGTTAGAGCATAGACGGATAGGCAGACCTAAATCATAAATACACAAATATGCAATACTATGCTAAATATACAAAATACAGATGGCAGTAATACACAAAATACAACAACACAATACACAAACAATAAATACACAAAATACAGGCAGCAGTAATACACAAAATACAGGCAGCAGTAATACACAAAATACAACAATAGAGATGGCAGTTAGAGTATAGACGGATAGGCAGACCTAAATCATAAACACTTTTCAGTATTAATGAAAAGTATTGAAAACAAATAGAATCACTAACAATATTTCCCTAACAACATATCACTAACAATAAATATGCTGTACTGTAGCAACAATACAGACGGCAGAGCATAGACGGATAGGCAGACCTAAATCATAAATATATAAATATGCTGTACTATGCTAAATATACACAAAATACAATAAATACACAATACAGACCTAAATTATAAACACTTTTCAGCCTTGTTGGAAAGCATTGTAAACAAATTAGAATCACTAACAATATTTAAGAAGTTATGAGAATTTCATAGTGAAAAATTCAATCAACCACAAAAATTATGCAAAAAATTGAGTGTGTTGAGGACTTTTTGCCACATTTTAGTTGAATTTAGTTTTTCATTTAATTAATTAATATTTAATTTTATAACTATTCAATTTTGCGGATAAAATAAAACTAACTTTTAGTTACCCATGCAGTAAAAGTAATGTGCAATAATGCCGCACATTCTTTTTCCCTCAATTTCTCGCTCACTTTTTTTTTTTTTTCATAATATGATTTTTTTAAAGTATGCTCCTGAAAATATTCCCGTTGTTCTAAAACCAAAATTTGATATTTCTCATGTGAAAATGCATTAAACACTCAACATTTAATTTATGGTAAAATTCTATTTTTTTTAACGCTAAATATATAAATATGCTGTACTGTAGCAACAATACAGACCACATATGGTCAACCTCCAGCCTGCCAGGCCGGCCTTGGCTATCAATCCAGCCTGCAGAACACAAAACCCTGTACAAAACCCATATAAACAATTCAAACTCCCATATAAATCCCAGTTATATGGCCTGCGACTTTGCTAACATCCTAAAGTTTAGTCCGCGACTTTGCTAACATCCTATAGTTTGGCATGCAACTTTTCAAAGGTTGCCCATACCTGATTGAGACCATTTGCTTGCGTGGTATGATGGCAACCCAGTCAACAAAATCATCTAGTCCGACATTTTCAACAATATCTTGGTAAAATGCAAGCAAGACAATATCTTCTTTTCGATCATGTAACATCAATAATCAATGGGTTTTTAAAACTTGGTTTTGTATTGAAAATACACACTCTGTCATATATACTTCACTGGTTGTGAAGCAGGATTTAAGAACTTGTAAAAAAATGTTTAAACTTTTGAAATTGATTTTAACTTCAACTTTATTTTTTCAAATGAATTTTCTGTCTACCTTGCAAATTTGGGAGTAGGGTAAAATTTTTCCAAAGGGGGAGGATCCAAAAGGGTTTTGGGAGGGGAAGGGGGCAAAAAAATTTTCTGGGGGCACTGACCCCAAATGCACCCCCTTGGGTACAGACCTGCCACTGCGGGACACATAATAAACTAATACTAATCAACAATAATATAGTAACATATAATATACTACTGTGAAGATAGAGGGCTGTAGCCCAACCTAGAATATCAGGCCAGTTACGCCAATGTACTTTGCCCTTTTTTCTACAAATAATAATAATAATAATAATAAATATATAGAAAATTTTTATTTGACATCACTGGATTTTAACAAAAACCATGTTTGACAATAATTTAGGATAAAATTAAGCATATCTCAACTAGACAATATATGTTCAATTTTAAAATTATTTATAAGGTTAAGTAAGAAAATGAAAAAAAAAAATTAAAATTCTTCAATTGGGTTGAAACAGTAAGTATTTTCTTGATTTTCTGCAAAATTCAATTTTTCTTGCAATTCCCTGACCTTTCTTCGTATTTCCCTTTTTCATAAATCCCTGAACAAAACTCATTTCCCTGACTTTTCAGGTCTGTAGAAACCCTGCAATTTCATGATATTTTGAAATTGACCTTGGCAGGTAGAAGGAATCCACTGTTCATGCACAACTTGTTTATCATTAAAAACTTGTTGAAAATTTATTTGTTTGAATATAAATAATGACATTACTTTACAGTACACCTAGTAAAATAAGTGGTGAAGAAAAAAGTTATTTCATTTTAGTAGATAAAATATTACAAAACAATACAAAAAGTTTCAAATAATTTTGACTTTTTAAAAGTATTACCTGGCAGTAGCCATGAAATAGGATGCTTGGGTTAATTCCTTACCAGCTGTTTAAGGGGAGGGAAAAAAATTAATTAGATTTATGTAAAAGAACATAGGAGATAACATAATGTTTATCACCGTGCCACAAAGACTCAATATAGAGCATTTCAACGTGCTTAGAAACTGCAACTGAGTGGCAACCATCTGTTGTCAGGTACTTCAGCGAGAGTTTGAACTGGTCAATCAAACAATTGATTGTGTCTTGCAGAACTCAAAAATCTGATACTTCAAAAATCTTTTTCCTGGCAGGAATACGTCAACAGATTACTCAATGTCACAACAAAATGCTCTATTTTGAATTACTGGACAATTGATGACAGTATTTTTTGTTTTTTAAAGTACTCACCTTTAACCATATGGCATAACCGAGTAACATGGGTATGTGGATGTTCAATATCTAACAGAAAACCTGAAATAATTAACACATTATTAGCTTTTTCTCTAACAGTAAGTACAAGACATAGCAGAAGGTAAAGAGGGGACATTTTACATAAGTCGGAACTTCTAAATTCTGATTTAAAAAAAAAAAAAAAAAAAAAAAAATGAATCCTATAGAATATGCATAACATATTTTGTTGACATTTTCTTTAATGGTGCATTTTGGAGGGGAAAAAAAAAAAAAAAAAACATGCTTTCTATACATCAATACAAATTATGTCAAGTCTCCTTCAGAAATTTTACAATACCTTTCACAAGCTGCCTATACACAGTCATAAATGATTGACTTGTATCACTTTACTTAAGAAACTTTTTGAAAAAATTTTAAAAATCAAAATTTTAGCAAGATGTGTCACTTTTCAAAAATTTTTTGTGCAAATACATGTTGAGGAATTTTTTCAGAAAACTCCATAAAAAGGGTTTGCACTCATTTTTTAAAATGAAATTCCCCGAGTTCTCCAGGTTTTCCAGGTAATTTTTCAAGAATTTCCCAGTTACAGTAAAAAATAAACATATGTACTGAGTTAACTACTATTTATTTATATATCCACTCAATGGAATGATGATTACCATAACAGCATTATGGTTATCAAAATTATGCTCCTTTCAATTACAGCATAAACAATGGATTACATTTACATCAAACATTGTTTCATATTCAATTTGACCTATAAAATGTCAGGAATTATGTAAGAGCTTTACAGGAGTAAAAAAAAGAGTTCCAAGACCACTTCACTGATTGATAATAGTAAGGTAAGTTTTTTATACTCTTGTCAGTGCACTAGGCTATCGGTAAAAATTTCCATACTCTTCAGAACTAAGTAAAAACGTGCCATTTGTCTTAAGCAGTAATAAGTGATAGTTGATTCATCTTGTATACATCCATTTTCAATTGTGTGTGTGTATCATTAGGAAAGTAGTTTGGCACTGAATACGATGAAGGCTGTAAAAATAAAAGAGAGGGGGTAAATTTTGTTATAATTCCAGGGTTGAAGCTAAATTTTCCAGGTTCTTTAAAGGAAAATTACATTTTTTCATGACATTTCCCTAAGTTTTAAGACAATTTTCAATTCCCCGAGTCTTCCCTGTTTTCCAGGTTTCCCCAAGGGCTTATGAAACACTGATAAAGGACACTGTTTTTTTCATTTACTAGGGTGTGTTATGCAGTTTATTAATAAATTAAGTGTTAATCTCTACTCAATATATACCTGTTGGAGAGAATCTGTTGAAGAGATTTTAATTTAATCAGGTCTGAAAGGGTTAGTATGCAACAGGGTTGGCATGGTTTAAACCAAATGTTTTTAAGAATAATTTACAATTACAAATACTACAGATAGAATAAGTTCTGATATATTTTAAAATGATCCTTTTAAGTATCTACAATAAGTTTTCATATCAATCTTATAGATACCTTAATATTTTATAATTTTTAAAAATTATTAATTAAACTTAAATTATTGGCTGCATTTTAAATTTGTTCTTAAAACAGAGGTTTTGTGTTTTAATTACTTATTTCTAAACAGAGATTGTAAATATCAGAATTTTTCAAAAATACCAAAAATATCCAATATTTTGATATACAGCTGACATTTTCGATAAAAGTTTAATTTTATTGTTGATATATATTTTTGGGCATGATTTAAACATAATAAGATATTCCACATACATGTTATGTTTTTTTGTATGTCCACAGACATGTTAGTGCATTTTAGAAATATTCGTCTACTTCAAAGAAAATAAAATTTATAAATATCAGTAAGGATTACAAAATAACAATTTCCATAAGAAATTGTGTAAGTTGCATTTATGTTTCTTCTACAGGAGTACTCAAAAGAATTCCAGTACATTGCAGTCTATGTTGGTTCAGGAAAATTAATCCATTTCAAGTACAAAAATTATATAAACGTTTATACCAGCTTAGTCTTCATTTAAGGATTCAAAATGACATTTATTTTGCGGCGTCTGGCAAAATTCGATATAAAGGTTTTAAGAAATTAACACAGCCAAATTTTGGCATAAAAAGACTTGGAAACAGTTTTTTAATCAATGCATTTGGTTGTTATTTACTGTTCTTGTTTCCTTGTATTAAAATTTTTAAACAAAAAAGTGAGTTTTCCTATTTTCTCTAGTTTGGACTCTATTAATTTAAAGCTAGGAAACATTCTTTCTAACACAACTGTCAAAGGACTGGCTGAAATTAATAGCCTAGATGCTTTATCTTTCACATGATCCTTTTCCTCTACCTTAAATTCATTCCTTGCATTCAAGAATTCATTCTCAAAACTTTGAAAAAGTCTCTATTTGGTTAAAAAAACAAATTCTAGCAATAGGTAAAGGTTCAATCTTTTCATATCTTTTCTTCCATAAATCCATTTCCATACATTTTGCTATCGTATATCAATCACTTTGAACTTCATCAAGAGCAATTGCAATGTATCTTAAAATATCTATCATCTGTACAGTTAACCAATAGATTTATGTCATTTACTAAGCTGGAAATGCCATTATCAGTCGTACGAACTTTGTCAGAAAATATCAAGATATTTATTTTAAAATAAATATCAGATATATATCAACAAACCCTGTTTCTAAACTTAAAAAATATCATTTTGAACAACTTATCACCATTATTACTGATGAATATAAGAGCAATATTCCATTATCATGTAGTAAACAATTACTATTGTATTATATTATACACCTACACTATATTTAAAAGAGTATCTCTAAATAAAATATTAAAATTTGATGATTTCGAAGTCCACATAAGTCAATTGTTTATTTACTTTTAATTATTTTCAGAAGGAATATTAATTGTTATTTAAACATTTTATAAATAATTTTATTTCTAAATATTATATACATGTAATTATAAAAGGATTTTTTAAAAAACCTGGTTTAAGCCCCCCACCTCCCCCCCCCCAAAAAAAAAAGCAGTTTAAACAAAAAAAAAAAGTTTTTTTTGGAGACTGGAAGGGAAAAGCTTATTCACGGCCCAAATGAAAACTGCTTAATCTAAGACATGTCTGCAAAAGACAGGACCACCCAAAATATGAATTTTTGTTCATTGGATGTCAGTCACCACACCTTTTTGGGAGTATTTTGGCTATGTGTGCTTCCAATGAATTCATTTAACAGCAGATGGACATTTGCATGAACTTGAATAATCAGAGTGTTTACTTACCTAAAGTTACAAGAAGAGAACTTTCATTAAAGACCACTTCAAATGTCTTCTTTGCATAGTACTGAAAAAAAAAAAAAACTAAATGCTACTTTAAATTATAAATGAGCCTTTACCAAATGATAATGCTTATTATCCTCTTAAAGATGTACACCAGAAAGTTATAATGTAAATGACCAGAGCCTGATTATCACACGGGCATGCGGGGCAATAGCCCGGGGCCCTGAAAAAATAAGGGCCCCCAAATCTCCTGATTTATTGTTATCATGATTTATTACATATTCATAAATACCGCAATGATAAATATTTTGCAACTCAATTTCCTTTGTAATATATATAGCATAATTTTTAACAATAATAAGTGGACTTAGAGGTTTATTTTCTGTTCTAATTCAATGGTCTTTAAGATTCATGGATTAATAAAGGGATCAAAGGAGTTAGGAGTTTTTGAAAACGTATGGTATGGCCCTATATATGCTTATCACTCACAAAATATCCATTAGTTAGCATTTTTTATTTCATGATAAAGGAAAGAAAATTTCGAACTTTTTGGTGTATCAAGAAAACTTTTTGGAGTGAGAAACTTTGCTCCCGTGCCTCGTCATTGCCATTCCTGGAATTTGCACACCCATGCACTAATAATACAAATGGACTCAAAAAATATTAAGTCACTTTTAAATACATAGTCTTGTTCTAAATAAGTATCAATAAATAGGTCATTTTTAATTCAATTTTAGTATTCCTTAAAAATGTTTTATTTTTATGTCGAGAAAATGCAACAGCAAACAAAAATAAGTTAAAATGCTTGAGATAGTATAGGGGCCCCAAAATAACCTCTTGCCCCGGGGCCCCGTCCACCTATGATCAGGCTCTGTAAATGACATAAGTTTCAGCTATTTGATCCAAAATAGAAGAAATAAGCAAATGGAAAACCTACTAACATTAGCTCCATTATTCAAATGAAAAAATCAAAAACAAAACGATCATTGGCAGAGAATAAAATAAAATAAAAAAGCTAAAAATAGGAGGGGGTATTGCAATACAATGTAAAAATAGGAAATCAGAAGTCAATCCATAAATAATAGGAAAAACAGGAGTGGCGTGATCCTTGGAAGAATGCTAATCTACTGTTATACATGAATACTGCGTTCCAAAAGTTGATTTGCCCAATTTTTGACATTCAGTGACATATTTAGAAGGTGTGAACGTCTAGCAGGTATTGAACAAAGTAGAAGAAAAAATATTTTCCCTCTGCATGTCGGTGACGGCACAGCAGCAATGACAAATATTCGCCATTTTGTCACAGCTTAGCTTGAAATTGTGTTAAATGTTGCAAAATGTCCAGTCGCTTTGTCTCGGTTTGTTGTAAATGGAGCAGCCGTAACATCCCTGAGGTAGCATTAAATCAGGATTTCACTGGATTCTGCAGGGTACTCAGGCAGCCCCAATCCTTGACTGTGGTTGCTGACATATTTAAAGAAACACTTTTGGTTTAGAAAATATTTTTATTTTAACAGCTTTTCACAACAAATTTATGTGGCAACAGAGATCACAAAAAATCTTATCTCTTAGCGTGTTTACACTTCTGCTACCTAGGCTCACATGTTTATAAATCTAATCACTTTTAGAAAAAGGCACGTTTATTGACTATTAAAATTACTTAGGTCTCATAGTCTATGGTAATTCTTGAGAACTGTGGAGACTATGAGACAGAATAACGAGGAGAGACATACCAGATGCCTTTTTATTAAATTTAGATCTATAAAGAAATCTTTTTCAAAAATGAAAACTGTTATGTCCCAACAGAATTTTGAAGGAAACTAATAGAAAATTTGAATTTTAAGATGTCAACAAAATTTTGATTAGCCTCAATAAACAAAGGATAACTGTAACAGTAAAAAATCAAAATCCTTAAAGGAACAAAAGCATACCTGTCAACATTCAGTTTTTGAAAACATTACAATCTCACATCTATACCTCAAATTTAGCAGTCGCCAGTTGCCAAATGTGACCATTTAAAACTTTTTGGCGACCATTATTTTAGTGGAGATCACCATTGTGGTTACCAAAAATTTTCAGTGTATTCTCCAAAATTAAACATTGTGGGGATATTTTCTCATAATCCCGATCAATTGGGCAATAAATCTTCGTAACTTTGTGAGTGTACTATCATTTACCATGTGATGGGGCACCATCACAGGCGACCTGTTTCGAGTGGACCAAGACCCTTTCGGGCCGAAACACTCTAATCCAATCACATTGGTAAGTGATCTCAATCCGTCCACATAAAGTTTTTATAGGTCAAACCATTTTTTGTGGGAAATGGCCGGGAATTCTGAAGCTTGGCACAGCTCGTCTGTGGGTCTGATCTAGGACTCCGTGGTCTTGGAGAACCATGAGAGTAGGGACATTTTGCTGTAAAGTGTCATCCAAAGCATTCTTGACTCAACTCGCTTCGATTATTTGGTGTTTTATAGGGTTATCACATTAGCTTAAAATCCAAACAACTTTTTGGCCGAACAATTTCTAGACCGATTTTCTCTAATGGAGATGACATTTGTCATCAAAATTTTAATGATTCAATTAATTTGAGGTGGAAGAGCTCAACAGACTCTGGACATTCCATGTGGCAAGATTGTTGACAGTAATTTTTTTCATTTTTTTTCAAATATTAAAGTATTTTTGATATTTCTAAATGTTTTCTCTTTAAGTTTTTCAACTCATATATATTAGTTGCTGAAAGAAAGGCTATGTATGTAAACGATAGTATTGAGCATAATTTCATCATTTTCGGTACGGTAATTACATAATTTTACAGTATTAGCATATGGCTACCATTTGTCATTGCTCTTGGTAGCAATTTGCTAATATTTGAAAATTTTAATTTTGACTTATACTTACATCCTTAAGCAGTAACGCAATAAATATACCCTACTAAATCTAAAATGTCAAGGAAGAAGCATGAATATACAGTGATTTTGCAATAAGTTGAATATCCAGCTGTGTCAAAGTTTTCATGCAGTCCTGGTCCGATCCAATACAGATTTAGGTTTAACTGAACTTATAATATGTCAATGTTTTTCATTGGTACCTAGGAACTCATTTTATGGCAAAATCACTGTATTTAGTTTATTTCTTATTTGCTTACCAAAATATTTCTTTATCGATAAAATATACTGAATGTCAATTAGCACATAAATACAGTCGACTCCCAAAAATCCACCGACCAGAAATCCGCATGCGTATGCGAACATAAACAGTGAAATTCGCAGTTAATTAAGATTGAAATTTAAAAGCGAATATGACGTCATTCGTCATCATGGTGAATTATTTTTATTTTAGCGAATTGCCGATTTTCCATAAGTGATTTCGTGGGATTACGTTTCAAAAGCCATATTAGTAAATGCCTGGCACAATTTATGGCAATCTTCTTTATTCATTGACACAGAAAGTGATGACTTTGAGTGGAGCGGATTTAGGAATAATTTGGCTACGGACAAGGCAAACGAGTTACTCCTGTATGCCCAGAGCAAATGTGGGGGAACGAATATGGATGAAGAAGAGAGCATTGTTGACTGGATGCTCAATCAGGATGAACTTGTTGAATTTCAAATGACAGATGAGGAAATTGTACAAAGTGTGATAAAGCCAAGAACAGAAGATTCTGACACAGATTCTGAAACAGAAACTGAATTTTTTTTTCTTTTTTATGAATGATTATTATTGGGTATTTAAAATTTCTCGAACAACAAAAATGTATCACTGACCAGGAAATTATGGTTATGTATAATATTCAAAAGAAGCTCAGATTAGAGCATCCTAAAGTGGTAAAGCAAACTACACTAACAAAGATGTTTGCAAATAAATAATTTTAACATAATAAATAATTTTGGTATAGTAATGAATACTTTCATTTGTTGTCATCATATTTTTTAATTTGCTTACTCTTAAGTGTAGTTTTATGAAAGTTAAATTTTTATGGTAAAAATACTCTGTTTTAAATTTATACCCTGAAATCCACAAAATCCTGAAATCCGCACAAACCCTTCCCCCGACCTGTGCAGATTTCTGGGAGTGCACTGTATAACACATCTAAAAAGCAAAAAGCAAGTGTAGTGCATGCTTAAAAAATTAATATACATATTAAAAAAACTTAAAAATTCTCTTTGTTTGTTTTTATAAACATTTTTTCCACTCACAAATATTCTTTTTCTCAACTTTCAATTTAATTTTGTTGTATCCTTATAATTCATTTCTGAATCAGCACTTTTAAATAAAGTTTTTCCTTCGCTTGTTTCTTTGAAAAATATATAAATTAATTGAAATAGGAGGCAATTTTTATTCCTAAAGCATCAGACTTAAAAAAAGGAATGGTGAGGCAAAAACATTAACTCTCAAGATTGATGAAAAGATTAAAATTTGGATGTGGGAAATTAAGGCTTATCAAATTTTTACAGTACTTAAAAAAAAAATAGGAATTTACCAATTTAAAAGGGGAGAAGCATAATAAAATAAAATCCACACACTTACAAATTAAACTAGAATGTGAATTCCACAAGTAATTCTCATTTAAACCTCCTGGGGAGAGGAAGACTGGGATGCCATTGGAATGCCACACTGCCTTCTTTTGCCTAAGAGTGTTCGCATTGGTAGTATGTCTTTTCATTTGCCATAACATCGGTAACGGACTTTTCAGTTCTTAAAAAATTTCTTCCAATCCCCCTCAGAGAAAAAAAAAGAAGGCTGTCTTCAGCACAGGAACAGTGTAAAAATTTCATTTAAGCAAGAATCGGTGGAGGATTTATGTTCTGGAATTAATATCATTATGCTTCGCTGTAAAAATCATACAATTTGATTGTAAAATTGTACGACATACATTATGTCTAAAATATGTATATTGTAGGGCCGATCCGTACAAGTTGGCAGGTATGCAAAAACAGACAAGATAGATTAAAGTACTAATATGCAAGAAAATGAAAAATTGTTGATTAAGTTATAAGCAATGGTCAAAATCAAGACTTCCATTTTTCGAGGGTTTGAAAGCCTAAAATAGTGAAGAAATCTCTCGAGGGTAAAAAATCTGTACTTATGAAGTAACACACTGCACAGAATTAAACATTCAGCTGAATATTCTGCATTCAGTTGTTGCATTTCAACAATAAAAGATTTTAAAAATCATTCATACCTCAGACCGAACATCCAACGCAGGAGCATCTTTGTGAAGGCAAGCATGAGCAACTTTAATCACATGTTCTAACTTCCTAGGCTGATTTTCCGCTTTAGCTGCTAAGAAAAAGGCAGCAACTGCAAGATTCTAGAAAAAAAATATTAATATTCACATATCTTAGAAAGTGATTCTATCAACAGTTCAAGTATATCAGACCAGTTGGGGTGTTTAGGCCGATTAATTTTTATTTTTTACCAACTATGCAAAAAATTCCAGAGCTGAGGATCAAACCCAGGACTGCCGCTTAACGTTCAGATGGGTTCGATCCTCAGCTCTGGAATCAACTCTATTTCACAACCTAGAAAGCGAAAGGAATGTAGATGGAGAGAAACCTTCTCAACTCATTCTCAACCCATATAAAGTTAGAGGAAGGTTCAGACTTGCAAGTGCTCAAAATTTAAAGCGATTTTCTCAATTTCGACCTCTATTTATATTTAACTATTAATTTTATAAATCTTGTAATGCGTGTGACAACTTAATTGAAGTCTGAAAAATTGAACAATTAGATTTGTGAAGGAGCCGTTTACCAATGGAAGAATTTTGTGAACGGTCCATTTTCAAAATGAAAAATGTTGCAAAGAAGATTCTGTATTTAAGATAAAACATTTTGTGATGGATCCATTAATGGACCCAAATTTCTCCTAAACAGACCCCTGTACACAAGGACGCATTTAGGGGGGGTTCGGACCCTCCCCCCCAAAATTTTCATTTTTGTTACTAAAATGATAATAGTGAAACCCCGATTTAACGTCATTCAAGGGACCGGAAAGAAGTAACGTTATATGCGGGAACACGCTACATCGGGGTTGTATAAAAACAAATTTATGACATTGAAATAAAGTCTAATTTAAATTACATACCTTTTATTTCTTTGTATACAATGCTTCACAATTTAATTTTCAAAATTATATCTTAAAGAAATCAGTTATTTTACTTTGAGTACCAAACAGAGCAGCAAAATACTGAAGGAAGACAGCGGAAAAGAAAACAACTAGCAAGTAAACAGGTCTTCACGTGGCCAATGGTATAGGAAATGAACTGTATACGCATGTGCGAACTGCTGTGATAAACAGGTGCTTAAAAGATACTATAGAAAAGCCATTTATTATCCCTTCCATGAATTGTATTCATGGGTGGTCAGTTTAACTCTTTAGCTCCCAAAGAGAATCTCATAGCTGTTGGTTCCCATCGAAACGGCAGAAAATGGCCTGCCCACCCTTTCCCCATGTAACCTCCCTTTTTGCATAGCGTGAAAGGCTTCCTGTTGTGAAAATCCGAAGATGGTCTATTGTATCTCCAGAATACAGGAAGGTAGCAATGACAAAATTTTAAAGTAACTTTACGCTTCTCTCCCGCTCTACCGGAAATTCCCCCAGCACTTAAACACAATTCATCAAAAATCGTCCTCCGCATTCTTCAAGCTTGTTAATCCAGACACACCCAAATCATCTGTAAGGGGGGAGGGAATTCCTAGAAGGCTACACTCCGTTTTTATGGAAATGAAGGCGCTCGGACAGTTGGAGGAGATAAAGAGTAATTTTCCCTCTTTTTATCCAAATAAAGGAAAAGGAATGTGCATTGATGCCATTCTTAAGAACTATTTCCTTCCCATCACAATTACTGTGACTTGTTTTAGAAAAAACACATCAAATTTTTCTCGCCGAAAAAACGTTAAATGCGGGAAATCTAACGTTATTGACGGGATTTTTTAGTATTACAAGTATCGGAAGATATTTGGAACCAATAGAAAATGATGTTATAAGTGGGAAAACGGTAAATACGGGTAACATTAAACCGGGGTTTCACTGTATGATCTTTTTGTGAAAAATGCAGCCTTTTTTACCGTTTGGACCCTCCCCCAAAATTGTTTCTCTGTATACGTGCCTGCCTGTACATGCAATAAAAGAAAGGACAAAATGAGTCATAATTAGAAAAAAAACATCATGCACAAAGCTTGGAAGAAAAAGGGAAACAGAAAACAAAACATGTCTTTTTACAATCGCTAAATTACAATGACCAGCGCATACAATATTGTCTATACCAATAAGCCTGATTATAACAAACTATATTTTTTAAGAAGCCTAGAATATCTGAGTACTTCCAGAAACATTTTACCGCTGGTATGTCCATTAGGTACTTACATATTATCCCAGCGGTCTGCCAAGACGAGCGATTTTTTGCCATGATAAATGCCAAACACATGAAATTATTGATGGTTTAGAGTACAATTGGAAACAGTTTGCTGGCACATTTGACGAAAAAAATAGTTTGCCAGGAATGACCACCAGAATAATATGTAAGTAAGTACCGTCCATTACTTTTAAAAAGGCCGGCCACAGTAAGTTACGCAGCCTCAGAGCCTGATTATGACCAACGCGGCCCTCGGGCATTGATGATTTTGGGGGCCTCGACATATGAAATTTGTTTTATTTTTTATAAAATTTTGATATAAAAATTATATTTCAGAACAATAGTTGAAATTGGGGGCCCTTTCGAACCAGGAGCTCTGGGCAAAGTCCCGATTTGCCCATGCAATAATCAGGCTCTGCACAGCCTAGACTCTTTTTTTTTTAAAATACATACATATATATATATAATCCCAGGCAAAATACACTGATGCAGATCTCCGACCTCCTTTTTTAAAAAGTATTTACCTATGAATATACATTCTTTCATTGAACTGCTCATGTCTTAAGTCTTTTGCCAGGGCTAAAAACTATTAATGCTGCCACCACAACACAACATGAACAAGAATTATCTGTGTCCAAATTCAATCGCATAAATGCATTAACACCAGTTCCAAAAAAAATTTCCCTGCTATTGCCCTTCCAATTTAGATCAATATACTTCTCCAGAATCAGTGATGAGATTGGCAAAAAAAGAAAGAAAGAAAAAAGAAAACTGAAATCATACAGGAGTAAGAAATTCGTTCACTTGATTTGATATTTGTATATTATATATGTCAGGGATGGTGCTGAAGTCTGATAAAAAGTGGTCACAAAAGGCCCACATTTTGAGAAGTATGGGTTTTTGCATAATGCAAAACCATTATGCATTTTTTTTTTTTTTTTTGCATCACAATAAACAAAATTTGGGTAAATTACTCAAAAATCTGAGTAAACGTGAACCCTGATATGTGAAAGAAGTTTTAAGAAAAACATCAGAACAAGCTACCCAAGATAAAAATATTACACAACTGAAGAATCTCATCCCTGAGAATACATTTTTTAAAAACTGATAACACTAATAGTAACATGGAGATAAAAAAAGTAAAAGGAGCATGGTGGAGGTGGCACTTTTAATTTTGCTTATGCATGGTATGAACCTAAATGCGCCCCTGACCACTAAGAATTTTAAGGTCCTGAAATTACGCTCACCTGTTCTTGTACTCTAATACACAAAAGCAAGTTTAGGAAAAATACTCACATTCCAAGGGACATCTTTAAACGAGCGGAATACATAAAACCTCTTCATGTAAACAATAGCTGTATAGATGCAATGCTGGGATCTGTGAAAAAGTTAAGGTACACTCCAAAACAAATTGAATAATAACTAATAATTCATAAAGCTATACAGTAATTTTTGAACTTTACAACATAGTAAGAGGGCCATTCCACGTCACAAGCGGGGCATAAGTGCAAACTTTCTTCACACATAAACATACTATAATTTTTTTTTTGGCTAAATCTAATATGCAGTATTGAAAATATAGGGATTTACCTTAATTTTAATGTATACTTCATCTTTTAAAGGTTCAGGAGATTGTGGCTAGAAGGTTTTATACAAGTGTCACATTATATTAAATTTAAAACTGTATGTTAAAAAGCAGACCGTACCCAGGAAAAAAATTTCGGGGGGGAACAAGAGGTGAAAAAGGCTAAATTTCTCACAAAATGGCTTCATTTTTATTGTTTTGTTAAGAAAATTTTTAAATTTCGCCACCCCCCCCCCTGGGTGCGGCCGTGTTAAAAAGTAAGGAGAAATCCTATACTTTTAATTCAGCCTATATTTAGCTAAAAAAATCATAACATGTTAAAAAAACTAAAAAAGTATCACGAAAAGTTAAAATTTATGTCCAACACGTGGCATGGAATGGCCCGAGATTAAAAAAAAATCTGATTTTAAAAAGCATTAATGTTGGAGATTACTGGAAAATCATAGCATAAGATCAAAGCCAAGATTCACATAATACAGAAATATAAACAAAAATGTTGAAAAAAAAAATCTGCACAGGCAGGAAAACAAACAATTTTTTGTTTATACTCCTGATGAAAAGTTTGTCAACTTGATCTAAATTTTCGCAAATGAACTAAAATAAATAAAAAAGGATACACTTGTAATTTGATTCCAATATCCCGTATAAGATAAGCTGCTTGCAGTCTATAAGAGGACTCTTTTTCAGCAGAAACGCCATTTCTTCTACTTGGCGTTGAAGATAATTGTTCTTTGGTAAAATACCAAGTTTGAGCTGGCGCCATTGAACTATAGGGAAGACTAAATAATTTAGTGAAAAGCGCTCGATAAATAATAAATCACAGCACAAATCTAAACGAAAACTTTCAAATGTCATGTCACATTTCCACGACCATGTGCATGAAGATGCAAAACAATGATGCAATAGCACGGCTCCCTGAGATAAGAACAGGCTGTTCGAAAACCAGTTTCTTCTAGAGTTTGCGTACATGCCAAGTTTTGCTACTTCGCCGATGTGGCGCTACTAGAACAGTGTTACTCACTCCAAGAGTAAGGTGACCAAACGTCCCCATTTTCCGGGGACAGTCCCCATTTTCAGAACGTTTTTCAAATTATCCCCAGTATGTAAAAATGGAACTGGGGACAATTTTTAATTATTGCATTGTTTTTCAATTAAATTACTGTTAATTATTGCATTAATTATAAATGGCCCCAGTTTTGTAGGCAGAATCGGGGACATGTCCCCGATTCTGACTACAAAAATCTGGTCATCTTATCCAAGAGGCGGTTGTTCAAATGACCTATTCAATCGGGCAAAAGAGTAGTACCTCGTTTTCCTGATTTGAAGTGGTTCAAAAATTTTGAGGCACCTCAAAGTTTTGTCGTGGTTCAGCTTTTTGAGGAGGTTCAAAGTCTTGTCCTACTCCTCATTTTTTGTCGCGGTTCAGCTTTTTGAGGAGGTTCAAAGTCTTGTCCTACTCCTCATTTTTTGTCGCGGTTCAGCTTTTTGAGGTAGTACCTCAGGTATTTGAGTTTACCTCAAATTTTATCCTGTGAAGGTGAAGAGGCGAGGAGTAATGGAAAGAGGATAAGCGGGTTTGAAGTAGCTCGTTCGTAATTTCGTACGGGTTCAACTTTGAACGGTAAAAGGGGAGAGGGAAAAAGGGGGCATTGATGACACGTTAGGTTTGGGAAGAAAGAATGAAGACTGATTTACGATTAAGGAGAGAGGAGCTTGCTTTGATGCTTTTTTTTATTTTTACTTTGTCCGCTGTGCACGGCCTTTTTGGCTAAGATCAAAGTGTCCTTTCAGTGGCACACCCAGGATTTTAGTTTAGGGAGGGCTGGAACAATAAATACTGATGAACTGGGTTATAGTGACCTCGATTATAGTAATAACTCTCTTATAAGGTCAAAATATTTTGCACCACTTGCTCATAGAACACAAGTCCACTATCAATGTAACTCGTACTCGTAAGAGACTCATAAATTCACTTAACTTCGATTTTTTCAATGACGATGTAATAGGGTTTAACTGTACTTAATGCACCAATAGAACTATTTATTTAAAAGCCGTCTTTTTTAAAATATCTTAGAAATAATTTGGAGAAAATTAAAAAAATAAAAATATTTTAATTCATTAATGACAATTTTAAAATTTTAAAGCTTTTTAGATCTAACTCTTCAGCTTCGGGGGGGATTCGGCTTTAGCCCCCAACAGCTCCCTCCGTGGGTGCGCCTATGGTCACTTTCATAGTAATTTTCATAAACTAAAGATTTAAATTAAATAAAATAAGCCGTTGAAAAGAAACTCAAAACAAATGGATCTATTCAGTTGTATTAAATGAGTTAACACATAATACAATGCAATGGCGTATATGCAAGGCTGGCAACAGCGAGGGTTTCGGTGGGGGGCACGTGTCCCCTGTCGGGGAAGTTGTGACCCCTCGTCAGAAACTTCTGATCAATTCGTCGAGGGAATTTTTAAAATAAGTAGCAATCTGAATTCTAGACCAGCTTTAATTTTGAAATATTAAAATTTACTTTTGTCGTATAGTAATACCTCGACTTACGCGATCCCGGAGTTAGCCGATTTTCAAATCTTATCGTTTCGCCTTTTATTTATTTCCAAAATAGCTTCGGTTTATGATTTTAATAATATAACGTCATACATATGTGCTATCTCTAAGGTTTTATTAAACTTTTTTTCCTAAATCATTGATTTCCTTAGTCTTTAAGTTTCTTTTTCTCCAGCCGCAGTCAAAAATATTCTGAGATGTAGCTAGAATTTTCAGATCCCGAGGACAACTGAAATTTTTACGCCCCCTCCTATTTGTCAAAATATTGTTACGAATTTTCGGGATAACCCGCTGTTCTGGGGCTTAAAATAGTTAAAAATTTGTATTCTACGCTTTAAATAGTTAAATTTTGCTTTTTGTTGCATCAAAATCGGTTAACTAGAACCGGAAATATGGTTTCGGTTTCGCATTCAATTGTATGCAGTTTTTAGAAATCTTGAGAAATATTAGTGCTAGGCAAAGTAAATAAAAAACTTTGTAAAAAACACACGTGTGTTTTTTACAAAGTTTTTTATTTACTTTATCGTTTAACACCAGTATTTTGAGTGTTTTTTCCATAAGTGCTAGGCCTTCGGTAACTTCACTTAACTTTTGGAGACTTATTTTTGGCGCCAAATTTGGCGATATTTCGCCAAAAGTTGCAAACCTTGGCGACATTTTGGTCATTTGGCGCGATTTTCCCAATGGAGCTTGTAAAGATACTTTTCCTGCATTACCATAAATAATAGCCTAACATTTCTCTTCTATGACGTAATCAAAATTCCCGCTTTATGTGGAATCCTCGAGAAATAGACACTTCCGGAAGTTTCTTGTAGCTTCTGCTCTGCTTCTGTTTCTTGTAGCTATCTATAAATACATGCGTTCCAGAGGCACCAGTTCAGTGTGTGAGTAGAGCTATCTGAGTGAGTACGTTTGCTTTGCTCGGTGAATTGATAGTGCTATAAAGCAGTGTTTTGGCTTGTTTTTCGAAGCTGTTTTTAAAATGCTGTGTGTAAATTCTTGATTGCTGAGTCTTGAGAGACTGTTAGTGTTATCCCTCGAATATTTCCACTGAATTTTTACCTGTGGATGTGTTTTATTTTATGTGAGAAATACAGCATTTCCGAGAGCTTATGATCTAGTGGACTGTTAAAAGCACATCACTGTTTGATTGTGCTTGTTAATTTTGTACAGCTGATTGTTCGACTAAGTTCTAAAAGCAATAAAGTTTGTGTTCCATACTGACAAGTGGATTTTTTACTAAAACTTTCTACGCCAACTGGATTTTAGAAGTACGAACCCAGGAATAGTAGTGTATTCTGCAACAAAATAATGGGGAATTTTTTATGTACAATTTAGCGTCCCTCGGTATGCTCGGTATCCCTCGGTGTACAGACATTCAATAAAGTATCCGACTATGAGCCAAATTTCCCATTTCAGTTTTGTTTATGATTAATCCCTTTTCATGAAGAACCATGCTTTAAATATGAAATTGACGTACGAAAATTTTCTTGCACTCGAATACTTGGTACACCTTCTAAAAAAAGTTTCATGAAAATTTATCACAAAATGATCCAATGTAAAAAGCAATGTCTTCTGAAAAATACAAATACTATTCCAAGAGTTAAATTTTGAATGAATTGCAATATTTCAACATGATGTTCCATTCATATTTCTATTTCTGGTTTGAATAAATATTTATAAATGAATGAAATATTTCCATTAATTTATTAGAAATAAGAATACACAATTGATATAAAGAACTATTAGAGTTCATTTTTAAGTATCACAGTCAGTCAAGATTTAAAGTATGGGCATACATGGTAATATGTTGTGTCCTCGAATAAGTCCTCAAAAATATTTTCTAGTGTCCCCAAGTTTTCCTTGGATTCGAGGACAATGCTTGATTTGTCCCCAAAATACTGTTTAGAAATATGGTCGCCTTAGTTTACACTCCAAAGAAATAAATAAGGTGTTGAGGATATGGTAGATTGGGGAGTGGGAGTGTCTTGTGTGTTCGGAACTGACTTGAATTTTCGTTGTCGAGGTAATAAAAATGCAGAACATTTCCATTCTAGCAAATTACTGTGACGAGCTAAAGTGACCTCCTCTCATCTCGAAGGCCATTTCTTCCGTCAGAAGCGTTTCTCAATAGTGACTCCCTTCTACCGCTCTTTTAAAAGCCATTAAGATCCAATGAAAAACCACGCCTGCACTTTGCTGTACATTTTTTTATTGCCGCCGCAACGAAAATACAAGTATGTTTCAACCTGCCTATTAACAATTGTACATCTGTTTTGAAAAAGAACATAGTAAAAATGGGTGTGTGCGTACAAACACACACACACACATATCTTACCATGTAGTTACGCTTATCCCTGACACACTGATTCACTGACTCTCTAACAATTCCGGACAACCACTCGAAGATAAAACTTTTACCGCTATTACTTTAGAAGATTAAAAAGTTCAAAAATAATGAAAAGCGAAATAACATCTACACCGTTTGTACGATTCGCTTCAAGTTTTTCATAAATATGTATAAAATGTAGAAAATAATCTGCGCTACTTTAAAATACTTTAACTTAAAATACTGCGCTAATTTAAACTCGCAAATATATGAAATGTTTTTAATTTCGGTTTCTCTCTCTCTCTTTTTTTTTTTTTTTTTTTTGGGGGGGGGGGGTGTGTGTTTTTGTTGAAAATTTGAAAGTGAGGGTACATTCAGTCTAGTAACTCGAGTTACTCAGGAGAAGCTCAAGCCCCCACTTGAGCTACTTGCGGAGATAAACAAGGTGTCCACGCTGCCGAGCTGAGTAGCTCGAGTATTACTCGAACTCATTAAAGATTTTCCTTGGAAGTTGGGAGATAGATCACATGACCTTTACATGTTGTCTTCTATCGTTCCCATTGGCTCCGCTGGGTAATAAATACGTGCCACAATGTTTTTTCCCCTTTTAACTACCCAAAACTGTCCACGATGTCATCTCTCCGAGTAAAACACAAGTAGCTTTTGTTTCACTAAAGATTTACCCGAAAGTGGCAGTCTGAACCTTGGAGGAGAGTAACATGGAGTGGGCATGAGGGGAGTCTATGGGCTTGACAGCTGGCTGTGCCGGGCACAGCCTGCTGTCATCAAATAAGGGTCTCTAGATCTGTGGCACGCGATGAACGTTTCGATCTTCCGCCATCTTGCTGGTAGTTAAGTCGAGCGATGGCAACGAACGGCTGCCCTTTTTTCAGCATTGGACAATCTATCCAGAATGTTCTCGCATTCTTCTATTTTTCAGCAGATGTCAGTGCTGTTAAAAATAATCGTGACAAATTTTTTACGGGAAATGACATGTGCTAAAAAGTAAAGGATTCTCTTGGAGCTCTGTCACCCGCAACTATTTTTATAGAAATCAAATCTATTCTTCGTGACTGGCAGCAGTTAAAACGTCAGAGTTTGGTGATCCTAGAGCGGGAACACTGCGCGTTAAAGGGTTAACAGGAGTCCTAAAAGAAAGAAAGAAAGAAAACAAGGTGTCTAGTAAATTTCTGAAAGCCAGTTTCCCGACTTTTTCCAGACTTTTGGGAGCTTCCAGAAAAAATTTCTTGACCCTACATGCAGTTTACTTTAGGAAATCCATCAACAGTATAACCCCCTTTTTATATTGTAATATGTTTCTACAACTTACTTGAAATAAATTTTCAACTGTTATACAATTATTGGTGTACTTAAGTTAGACAGAAAAAATTATTACTATGAGTTTCAAGTTACTATAGTTTCTGAGCTAACTATAGTATATTTACTATAGTTAGTTCAGATTTCACTAATAGTGACCAATACTACTGGTGTTACAGACGGCACTTATGTGATAGATCCAAATGACACTATTAAATGCAGATACCGAATTTCAAACAAAGTTTTATATTTTAGTTACTACACTTCAAATCTACAAGACTTATGAACAATACTAGCGAAAATTTCTATATTTTATCACTGGTCATAGACAGATAGATTTTTGGCTCTTCTGTCAAAGAAACACCTCAACACAGAATGTGAAACAGGTGTGATCGTCACATACCACACAAACATTCTGAATCATTCATTCTATTTAAACATAAATCATCTTAACCCTTTAACGCGCAGTGCTCCCGCTCCGGGAACACTAAACTTTCACGTTTTGACTGTTGCCAGTCGCGAAGAATAGATTTGATCTCTATAAAAATAGTTGCGGGTGACATAGCTCCACGAGAATCCTTTACTTTTTAGCACGTCATTTCCCGTAAAAAAGAATTGTCACGATTCTTTTTAACAGCACTGACATCTGCTGAAAAATGGAAGAATGCAAGAACAGCTGAATAGATTGCCCAATGCCGAAAAAAGGGCAGCCGTTGCCATCGCTCGACTTAACTACCAGCATGATGACGGACGATCGAAACGGTCATCGCGTGCCACAGATCTAGAGACCCTTTTTTGACGACAGCTGGCTGTGCCCGTAGTTAAGTCGAGCGATGGCAACGGCTGCCCTTTTTTCAGCATTGGTAAAGGGTTAAGCAGCATTTTTCACTCTCTTTCACTATCTACACTCTGGGCATTTTTCACTCTCTCTTTTGGAAAAAAAAAAACAAACTGACAAGAAATTTTTAACGACGGAAAATTTATAATTTCGGAGAATTTTCCTGATCCATTTTGTATTTTCCAGGCTTTTTCTAGACTCTCCTGACCTATTTTCCATTTTCGTGGTATTTTCCAGACTTTCCTGATATTCCTGACTGGTAGACAGACAACCCTGGAAAAGCAACAAAGATCGCAGTTCCGATTTGTCTCGCAGTGGCCTAGTCACTAAACGCCGTTCCCGTAGGATCAGGGAAGGTGAAGCAGCATCCGGCATGGCCAGTGCTTGGTAGGGTGAACTCCTGGACTGCTGTGAGACCGTGTACGCAAATTGGAGCGGGTGCACGTAGAATCCGCCATGACTCTAATGTCTTCTATGTTCGAATGCTACCTATGGGGGTGCCGATTTCAGGTATTTGCAAGGACGTACCCAGGAGGGTGGTTTCAGTTTTCGGTGACAAAATAATAATGATGAAGTCTTTTTGTAAAAAAATTCGACCTTTTTCCCCGTCTTAACCGAAATTTTTGGACCCTCCACTAAATTTTCTTCTGGGTACGTTCCTGGGTGGTTGGTCCCTCATCTGGAATGGGTTGAAATTAGGGGACCCCGAGCGAAGTCGGACTTCCTCCCACTGGGGTTCGTTAAAATGGAAGCCGTCCTCTTCCACCCATCGCAATGTGTTGTTAAAAAGATTGAATAATCAGGGTAGATAAAGGTGAGGGTAGGGCCAGAGCCTTTGAGCATAAACTATTTTAGCACCAAACTATCTCTCACACACACACATACACACAATTTCTGAAATCTTTTTAATTTTACATCTTATCTCTCTAATTAGCTTAACTTTTCTGAAGAGGAAAATACAAATGGATCAGTCAAGCAAACACATTTTAAAATACAAGGTACGAAGTACATAAATATTAATAATTAGAATTTCCAGAAGCTTACAACAGATGGCAGCAGCAGCACATTTTCATTTACAACTAAAGCATTATTTTCTCCACGGCTATCGAAACTGGTCTAAAAGCCCGTAAACGTGGTAGTTGGCATTCCGTCCGCTGTGGCAGTAGTGTTATGTCCTGAACAGAGCGATGTAAAGGGCCAGTCCATATGATTAAAAGGGCATTAAAACTGTCAAAAATGCTTGATTTTTAAATTCATTTTTTATTTTTTTGTTTAAACAGAATGTATCTTTATCTATAAATATTTTGAAACGTTTCTTCATCCATGCACATATTGAAAAAAAAATTAAGAAATTGTTAGTTGGTTAATGCTTTTAGGAGCTTCTCGACATGTAATAAATTACTAATAAATAAATATATTAATTTATGTTTTATTTGAATCTTCAAGACTGTTCATTTGAATTAAAAAAGACTGTAATTTTTTTTAAAGACTTGTTTTTCGTAACTCCTACATATATATATATATATATATATATATATTTAATATATTAATTCTCCCTATGCGTAAAAAACACTCAAAATACTGGGGTTAAACGATAAAATAAATAAAAACTTTGTGAAAAAACACACATAAAATGTAACTTATAATAGTTACGATCGTTTCGACCAAAAAATTCTTTCGGTCTTCATCAAACAAAGCCCGAGACGCTGGGGCGTAGCCAGAGGTAGGGGGCTGCTGCCCCCCCCCCCGAAATGGAACCCTTTACTTAGCTTACAATTTGATATTTAGCTTACAATGAACTTTATCTTTAAATTTGACACCCAGCCCACCCCGAAATATAATCCTCGCTACGCCACTGCACGAGACGAACATCTTTGTCTGATGAAGACCGATAGAATTTTTTGGTCGAAACGATCGTAATGTATTATAAGTTACATTTTATGTGTGCTTTTTTCACAAAGTTTTTTTTTATTTTATTCTCCCTATATTTCTGGGACATATATACATACTATACTATACCTATTTATATATGTATGTTCATGTCAGTGGCGTAGCCAAGGGGGCATAGGGGGTCACAACCCCCCACCGATGAGGAATTTTTTGCCATACAAAATGCATATTCTTCGCTCCCTTATCACGCACACTTATACACAAATGTGAGTTGCAGTAGTCGTAACCCCCCCCCCCCATTAAAAAATTCTGGCAAGGGTAGATTTTAATCTTTTAGTGTTTTAAAGAATTATTCTAATAATCAAAGTAGACGCCAGCAGGGGAACCAGGGGGGGGGGTTCACGTGCCCCCTTTCAGGGAGCCAGTTACCCTCCACTTTCGGGGACTTCTGATTCATTCGTCGGGATAAGAAACAATCCAATTTTTAGGCCAATTTTAATTTTGAAATATTTAAAAGAAAAAGTACTTTAGTAGTACTTTCGCTTTTCAAAGATTCGTGAAATGATGTGTTTACATTTCAATCAGAAACAAAATGTTATGGGTGTTGGAAGTGGGGGATGTTCGCAGTAGCGTGGTGTAGGGGGGGGGAGCCCGACATGGGCAGAAAATTTCTAGAGTCGGTACAACGCCTATAGTTAACTGATTTTAAAAAGATTAAAATGTCATGGAGTTTTGGACGGTTTTCTCCAGATGAAACATTAATATGCCTTAGAACTCCTTAAAAAGTCCTCCGACCAAGTCCTCTACCCTTCTGCTTAGGTGTATTATTAAAAAGAAAAGAGGAAAATTCTCTATGCAAATTATTCAGGAGCTAAGTTAAATTGTTTAAAATTACTCTAACAGATTAAAAAAATATGAAATTAAAATATGAAATTTTTCTGGAGGATGGGCTCAGTTATCTAAACAAATTATACTGCAATAAATAAATAAGTAAATAAGACACTGAACATGGTAGATGGTGGAAGCGTTACGGTCCCACGTTCGGGCCTACCGCGAGTCTGTCGATCTAACGGTCTAATTTGTTTAGATAACTGAGCCCATCCTCAAGAAAAATTTTATATTTTTATTTATTATTATTTTAATCTGTTAGAGTAATTTTAAAGAATTTAACTTACTCCTGAATAATTTGCATAGAGAATTTTCCTCTTTTTTTTTTTAATAATACACCTAAGCAGAAGGGTGGAGGGCTGGGTCGGAGGGCTTTTGAAGGGGGTTCTAAGGCATATTCATGTTTCATCTGGAGAAAAACGTCCAAAACTCCATGATATTTTAATTTTTAAAAAATAAGTTAACCATAGGCGTTATACCGCCTCTAGAAATTTTCTGCCCTGGTCGGGCGCCCCAACCCCAATAAATAAACCAAAACCTATTAATACGAACCAGTGGCATAGCCAGAATTTTTTCATGGAGGGGGGGGGGGTTACGACTATTGCAACTCACATTTGTGTATAAGTGTGCGTGATAAGGAAGCGAAGAATATGCATTTTGTATGGCAAAAAATTCCTCATCGGAGGGGGGTTGGTGACCCCCTATGCCCCCTTGGCTACGCCACTGACATGAACATACATATATATATATATAGGTATAGTATAGTATGTATATATGTCCCAGAAGTATAGGGAGAATAAAATAAATAAAAGCTTTGTGAAAAAAGCACACATAAAATACATTACGATCGTTTACGATACAATGTATCGATCGTAATGTATTATAATGTATCGATCGATACATTATAATACATTACGATCGTTTCGAACAAAAAATTCTTTCGGTCTTCATCAGACAAAGACGTTCGTCTCGTGCAGTGGCGTAGCGAGGATTTTATTTCGGGGTGGGCTGGGTGTCAAATTTAAAGCTAAAGTTCATTGTAAGCTAAATATCAAATTGTAAGCTAAGTAAAGGGTCCCATTTCGGGGGGGCAGCAGCCCCCCTACCTCTGGCTACGCCCCAGCGTCTCGGGCTTTGTTTGATGAAGACCAAATGAATTTTTTGGTCGAAACGATCGTAACTATTATAAGTTACATTTTATGTATGTTTTTTTCACAAACGTTTCTTTTATTTTATCGTTTAACCCCAGAATTTTGAGTGTTTTTTACGTATAGGGAGAATGCTGTATTAATATATTAAAATATGTAGGAGTTACGAAAAACAAGTCTTTAAAAAGTATTACAGACTTTTGAAGATTCAAATAAAACATAAATTAATATATTTATTTATTATTAATTTATTACATGTAGAAGAAGCTCCTAAAAGCGTGATAAGGGAGCGAAGAATATGCATTTGTATGGCAAAAAATTCCTCATCGGAGGGGGGTTGGTGACCCTCTATGCCCCCTTGGCTACGCCACTGACACGAACATACGTATACATGGAAGTATAGGGAGAATAAAATAAATAAAAACTTTGTGAAAAAACACACATAAAATGTAACTTATAATACGTTACGATCGTTTCGACCAAAAAATGCTTTCGGTCTTCATCAGACAAAGACCTTCGTCTCGTGCAGTGGCGTAGCCAGGATTTTATTTCGATGTGGGCTGGGTATCAAATTTAAAGCTAATGTTCAATTGTAAGCTAAATATCAAATTGTAAGCTAAGTAAAGGGTTCCATTTCGGGGGGCAGCAGCCCCCCCCCGAAGCTACGCCCCTGCGTCTCGGACTTTGTCTGATGAAGACCGAAAGAATTTTTTGGTCGAAACGATCGTAACTATTATAAGTTACATTTATGTATGTTTTTTTCACAAACTTTTTATTTATTTTATCGTTTAACCCCAGAATTTTGAGTGTTTTTTACGTATAGGGAGAATGCTGTATTAATATATTAAAATATGTAGGAGTTACGAAAAACAAGTCTTTAAAAAGTATTACAGACTTTTGAAGATTCAAATAAAACATAAATTAATATATTTATTTATTATTAATTTATTACATGTAGAAGAAGCTCCTAAAAGCATTAACCAACTAACAATTTCTTAAATTTTTTTTCAATATGTGCATGGATGAAGAAACGTTTCAAAATATTTATAGATAAAGATACATTCTGTTTAAACAAAAAAATAAAACAAAATTCAAAAATCAAGCATTTTTGACAGTTTTAATGCCCTTTTAATCATATGGACTGGACTTTAAGTCGCTCTGTTCAGGACATAACACTACCGCCACGGTGCACAGTGGAGTATTTGTGTCAAAATCCTGGCCAAAAATATTTTTCATGTGTTTTAGCGTTAAAATCATTACTGTTGACTTTTGACTTACTTTTTAGTATTATGTATTTCTTAAATTATATAAAAAAGCGTGTTGTCGCCAAATTTGGCGATATATCGCCAAACGACACGGAGTTGGTTTCTAACAAATGTCTTGTCCGGGGAGTGTCCCTTACTGGGAAGTACTGCTATTGTATAATACCACTTATAAATGTAATAACACGCGGCTGTCGATTTAACGGTCTGGAGTTTTGGGCGATTTTCTCCAGATGTCACGTGAATACGCATTAGAACCTCTTAAAAAGCCCTCCGCCCAAGGCAACCTTCCCGTTAGGCAAATAGCTGTGTAGCTGTGCCTTAACCACAATAAAAATATATAAATGTAATACTTTAATAATACTTATAAATATAATACTACTTATCTATAAATCAATTTTTAACATAAAAATTTATCTAAATGTAGTTACTATAGGGATCTTAGTTTTCTAATGACGTCTGAAGATTAACTTTTTCATTCTGATTCTTTTGAACTCTGATATTAGTCTTCACTCAGAATCACTTTTTTTTTTTTTTTTTGAGAGAGAGAGAGAGGGGGGGGGGAGACCACCATCGGGCCCCTCTGTTGTAGGTTCTAGCTGTAGCGAAGTTGTAGGGTCTCGCTGTAATAAGGCTTGCTCTTTTTCGTTGGCCTTTGTCTAGAGCAGCTAAAAGGACACTGCTTAAAAGAAGCCTACTTGAAACCCATAAAATCTCATTCCAAGCTGGAGCAGAAAGTAATTTATTTCAAGCCAGCACTTCAAAATGACTGAGCTAGCACGTGTTTCTGTTTACACACTCACACTCCAATGACCCGAAGTCACAGTTGCCAACCTTTGAGATCCAAAAATGGGGAACTTTTGCTTTGGACACAATTTACGACATAAATGGAAAACTAAGCTGTAAATAGATGGGACTATTTACAGGACTAAGAAAGGGCAATTTTAGAATATGCAGAAATTTTCTTCTTATAGCCAATTTACATCACAAAAATAAGAAATTACATACTGAATTTAAAATAGTATCAAATCAGTAAATTAATTTAAAGAGCCCGTAAAAAATGCAAGACGAAGTAATAGGAAACGCTGAAATCTCTTGCCGTAAATGAAGAAACTTGCTTTTAAACCGAGTGTTGCATCTTTTGGATATGAATTATGGTCGAAAAACATGCATTACATGATGCATCAGTTACTAGGCTATCCAAAAACATATATATTACTGTTTTTAAACAAATTTAAAATTTTTGACTTTTGGCCAGGATTTTGATACGAATACTCCACTGTGCGGCGGAAGGAATGCCAACTACTCCGCATTCGGAGTTTCCTATTGTTCTCGGTTTCGTCTGGATAGCCGGGGAAGGGAAGATCTCAGTTAGCCATGCCTCTGGCCTCTGAACTACTGAATTGATTATTTGGGGTATATGTAACCATATGGGGTGATTCCTAGTTTAGAGTGCTTCTTTGCTAACGAGGCGTTAACAGGTATAATGTGGTAACGTAGGCGACTTTAGTTTGCCTTCTGGCAACCATGCGAAAATCCACCATTTTGTTTCTGTAGCGCGCGTTTTTTTTCTCTGACGGGACTCTTATTTGTTTATTTACATTATTAAATTTATTCTACTCAACCGAAGAGCGGGATGGGACGGCAACCCCGATAGATAGAAAGACCTTCAACGGGAGAAATGACGTCACAATTGTTACGCCAACCTTTCCCCCCTACTCCGAGGAGGGAACGTATTAACTCGAAATTTTTTCTACTTGTTAATTATAAATGAGATCACTTTGTATATGCACTCATTACACAGAGATTATAGTATTTATTGAAATTAACTTCTTGACCATGAAGGGGTTTAATAAACCCTTTTCTTTGACTCCAGATTTCGAAGGTTGTTTAGTCTTGAAAGAATACACAGGTTTCGCCGAAATCCAGCTTTATTAAGCTGCAAAATTATTGAACTTGAAACTAACTTGACAAATAACAGAACGAAACAAAACAATAAGTTCTAACAGATAACATGAGAAGTACAGGTGATGTTGTGTGGTATTTTAAGCGGCGAGCAATACCGGATCGATGGCGTGAGGCTGGACGCAGTAAGAAGCGGTCGATCCGAATCCCCAGCGAAGATGATGGCTCTACGGTATCAAGCTGGAAGGCTAGGAAGGCAGACTCGCTATCACAGCGACGTCGAAGGGTCCATGACATCTGATAGGACTCCGAAACAGCCACACCCGATCCTGGCGGAGAAGGCTGCCTGTTAACACCACCACAAGAGAGATCGAACTGCCTCGAGCTGACTGACTGACTGAAAAAGTACGATTCTTGGAGTTCCTAGCTGGGAAAGCCTTACCTCCAGTTTGATCTAGGTGACATTGTTCGAGACCTAGGTGAGATGTTCGAAGGAGGATGTGGGGGAACCCACATCAGTGAGAGTGAGAACTTGAAGTTGCTCTTGGATGAGAGAAGCTTTTCAGTCAAGTCAATAAAATGGCCGTGACAAAGCAGTTGGCTTGGAAGGAAAATCGACCTGCCCTCCCCCCTAAGAAGTTCCCAGGGCAGGTTGCTCGATTTAAGACCCAATGATGACGTAAAAAATGCGGCGATCCATGATGGAAATGAGAAGCGACCAGGAGCAGGAAGCGAAAAAAGGTCCAGTTCAATAACTGGAGAGACTGAAGTGATGGACGTACGACGACAAGACAGGAACCACGGGGATGAAGAAAGGGCGACCTACGTCGCCCCGAAGCAGTGCCGGATTAAGACAGCGCGGGGCCCGTAGCAAATGTTACCAAGGGGCCCCCTGTTCAGTGACGCACCTATATATATATATATATATGTTCACCCTCACATTAAAGTAACAAATCAATTTCTCCAAGTAAATTAGTGTGCGGAAAAAATTCCCGTCAAAATAAAGTGGGGGGGGGGGGGCTAAATAGATAGTGAGACTGGCGATGTTTAAAGTTATTTATTCGTACAACTCAGGTTTTTTTTTTAATGAATGTTAATGTTCATGGATATATATTTGTAATTTCTAACACTTCCCACCTTTCCCATATGCAAACATATAACTAGACAAGTTTACACGCATAAAATAATAATTGTTTCTGTAAAATTTTTAGAACCTTCGAAATCAATATGTATTTTAAACTGTGCCCTTAAACACTATTTTTTTCCCTATAAAAATACATGCTTGTAAAATTATTTCATTATCTGGACGGTCTTTACTAATTATAGGTTACATATTTTTAACTTCTCTTAATTTATTTAATGGGTTAATTCATAAGAAATCGAACTGGGGATAGATAGATCTAGCACAATAATACCTCCACCATTCAAAATATACTGCATACACGGAAGGCATTTAAACTGTACATGCTTGTACAGGGGGACTGTTACTTCCACATACCGCTTGGAACACTTCTAAAGGTCGTTTCGTTAGTGTTCTACAAGCATATGTACATTACTTTTCAACTTATCCTCGTTAAAATTATATAAAATATTTTGCTCAAAAAAAATATTTATAAGAGGAATAGAATAATCTATATAATAAAAAATAAAAAATTCGGATAGAACATTCATTATCGTATTACGTTCAAATGTTTTTGCAAGACATAATAATCTTAAATGTGACAAGTAATTTGTGAGTTTCTTTGTGGGTCAAGAGTATCCGAGAATTCTTTTTGTTTTCAGTTTGCCTCAGGTTATGGCTTCTCGGATACCCCGACCGTGCGAAGATCCTCTTGGTTCTAATTATTTATTTGAACGAACATACTGGCATTCGCGCTCTTGACCTGTGGTTTCGACCGGCCAAAAATCAATTCTTTCATATTTAACGTGGTTAATTTCCGAGATTAATAAGATAATTTATCGTAATAGTGGATTCCCCAACTATAAAAAAAAATGACTTACATTCTATATATTATTATTGTTTCAAAAAATAATTCGCCTTTGTTTAAATATTGTAAAATGTAAAATAAATAATTAAGTAAAAACAAAGCAAGCCAACTACCAAAAGCCTTCTAAGATAGTTTACACCCTAGTACACCTTCGAATTTCGCCAAAGCCACACTGTAAAATACCTTTTAGATGTGTGGCTTTGGCGTAAAATGCCGTAAAATGCTGTGGATGCCTTTAAAATGCCTTTACTGTAAAATAAAAGAACTTTGGGGCTGCCAAACATCCGTTTAAAATACCATTCTCATATTTACTGCAAAACAAAATAACTTTATGTCAATATTTAATAAAAATTATTGTTTCGTGGGGGATTATTATTGATTATGGGGCGCGTTTTTCCTACAATCTTAATCCTATGGATCTCAGTTCTCGAGGAAATGCAGAAGGTCAACTCGCGTTCCAGAGAACATCTTCAGAAATAGCCACAAATATTTCCGTTCTATTGAGTCATTTTGAAAAGTTTGATTATACAACTTCATTAAAAAATTCTTTCGACTTGTTACTGAAAAGTCCCTGAAATGATCGGGACAGATAGACTACAGCCTAATGAATAATCCGGCCCACTAATACAATTTTGTGGGTGGATGCTTGGATGGAAGATTCATATATATATATATATATATAAATTTTATGGAAGTAAGTTGGGATTGTTTACATTAATTTCATTTTTCTCGGGAGGGGCGGTCACCTCCTCGACCCCTTCCCTTTAATCCGCCCTTGATCAGACCCTGAGTCTGTTTTTTTGTTTCGGCACTTAGTTTTCTTTCTATATTTTATTTATTTCTGGATTCATTCTTCAAATAAAGACAAAAATGTAACATTATTGGTAAGGAATCCATTTTCTAAAGGCCATAGGTGGGTGATGCAAGGATCTGGATACCCCTCCTCCGTTTGTCCGAGTTTCGCTTTTAGTCAAAGAAAAGATAATGATACAGTCTTTCTTTTATTTCCCCCCTTTTGGATGCTCCCTGAAATTTTTTACTGAGAACCGTGTTTTTGTTCCACAGTATTGTTGGATATACTCTTGTGTGTGTACTTATTGCTGACTTTAGAATACTCATTCAGTTTCGCCTAGGTAATGAGTTGACTAAATAATGCAGGCATGCAACAGCCACATTAAATATATTAATGACTATGTCATTTTATCTCTCACCCCCTTTTGAAAATGTGACATAAAAATAAGACACGAAAATGCGTTACGAAAACGCTACATAAAAGTAAGAATAAATGTCCGCTGAAAATGGTATGTGCTACGTAAACCACCGTTTTCTATAAGCTCCGTAAGGTTGCATTTATTTGATAAAATGATTGTTTAAAAATTTCATCCGTTTATTTAAATACTATTAGTTCACAACAGCTTTAATCTATTGTTACAATATTTCGTAAGCTGTAGAATATACATCACAAGTATATTTTACATATATTTAAATACTATTAGTTCACAAGAGCTTTAATCTATTGTTACAATATTTACTAAGCTGTAGAATGTGCATCACATGTATTTTTCTATAATAGGTTACAATCCTAAAAATTTCAACATGGGGTTACCAGGTGAAATACACGATAGATGAGAGATAAAATGACATAGTCCATTAATATCGTTTTAATATGGCAATCATGAAACTAAAAAATTAGGAAGGTTCAGGGGTGTCTCCCATTGACGAGGCTCGAACAGCCGAGTTATAAATATATTCTTTCAATGAGTTGTCTACAACTGATTTACAGTTCCACTATATAGAGCTTCAGAAATTGTCTTATCCAAAAAATAAATAAATAAAAATGAAAAGAAAGAAAAAAAGAATTACAAAATTTATCTGTTGCCTTAAAAAATCAAGAAAGATAAATCATGCCAAGCTCATAGTTTCTCACCTACTCATAGCTCTCTTTTAAAACACTTTCCAATACAAAATATTTTTGCGCCAAATCTGCTATGTATTTTAGTTAAAACTGGCGAGATTTCGTAGATAAAAAAATGTTGTATTATCACTATAAATGCAATTTTATGAGACCCTGTAAAAGACCTTTAATTTTTTTAGCGTTTAACTGAAGAATATAAAAATTTTATACTCATTGTCTTGTGCTAGAAATGTATTAGTGTCTCTCAAATGCCACAGACTGCAATGGGAATTCTTTTGAGTGCTCCTGTAGAACTATTAATAATACGAACGTTGTTCTCAATGGAGAGCATCATTTTGAGAGCCTTAGTAATATATATGTCAACTTTGTTTTCTTTCAAAAATCGAATATCTCTAAAATATGTTTTCAAGAATGACTGTTGATTCAGTCATTCTTGTATCAACAGATACAGGGGGAGACCCCCTTGAACTCCCCCTAATTTTTTAGTTCTGTTTTTTAGATTGTGCTATACATTGGATTTTTTTTTCTTGAAAAAGAACTATAAATACGACATACACCATTTTCAATATGGTACATGTTACTGTACATAGAAAAAACATAAATTTCGCACAAATCGATGTATATCCACAGTAGCCCCAGTAGCACAATTAGTCCAAAAAACGTTTAAAACACGTTTTTTAACGTCAAAAAACATGTTTCCAACGTAATTTAAACGTTTTTTGAACTAGTTGTGCTACTAGGGAGTTAGAACACTGGATGGGTGGACATCAGAACAGACAAATAACCGAAATCATAAGGAACTCTTAAACTTGCTGGTTGGTTAAAAATGTATAAATAATCCTTTTATACAACATAATGGTATCGGACGAACACAGAGAGCGAGAAATTTTTTCTTTTAAGGGTTAACAGTCTCAAATTAATTTTCCAAGCGCTAAAGAATCAAAGTTTGCAATTTTGTTCCGTGTAAATCCGTTAACCCGTTTTGGGTTCTAATGCATTAACAGATTTTCGTCGGTCGGAGAGCCCCTCCCACTCCTAGGCATTCCTGTATCAACAGATACAGGGGGAGACCCCCCCCTTTTAGTTCTGTTTTTTAGACTGTGCTATACATTGGATTTTTTTCTCCTGTAAAAGAACTATAAATGCTACATACACCATTTTCAATATGGTAGGTGGTACTGTACATAGAAAAACATAAGTTTCGCACAAATCGATGTATATCCACAGCAGTTAGAACACTGGATGGCAGTGGCGGCTCGTGATCAAAAAAATAGGTGAAGAGCTTGATACCAAAATATTATGAAAAACACCTGATGCAGCCATTAATATGGGCGTCGGCAGAATATTTCCCAGGGGGGGGCAGACTACTCAAGGGGGGCAAAGACTACTTTAACGTATAGTTACCATGTTGAAAAGAGCAAAAAAGCAAGGGAAAACACTGCATACAAAAATCCAGGGAGGGCCATAGCCCCCCTTGCCCTATGGTGACGGTGCCCATGTCCATTAAGCATGGTAATTAGGCGGTGGCACAGGCCTTTCTGCGGAAAGAAATTTTTAATCTTTCAGCGATGCATTAATTCCTAATGCCTCCACTGGTCGACCCAGGGCCCTTTTAACCTTTGAAGTGAGGGGAAGCTCAGTCTCATTTCGGGCCTCCTATCCCCTTTTTGTTTGGATTAAGTAAAGTTTTTAATGATTTTCTTTGTTAAAGGGATATTTAATTGATTTAATTATTCTAATGATTTTATTTGAAAAAAATATTTTTTTAATTACACTGCTGGCCATCGTAAATGCAACACCCTGAAGGAAGCATGCAAATAATATGAAATTTACAACATGCATTAGCTGAGGTGAGATATGCAAATGATTAGAATTTCAGCGCAGACGCACATCAAGCGCGCCTGTGGCGCCACCTCAAAGCGCTATTTAAGGCTTGGAGATTTCGACGGTTTCAAGTACAGCAATTGTGTTTTTCTTGCTTTTTTTTCAAAAAAACGATAAATTATGCCTCGTAGGAAACAACGATCATCTTTTGATCAAGTATCCGAGTTTGACAGAGGAAGGATAGTGGCATACCGAGATTGTGGGTTATCTTTCAGGGAAATCGGTCGTCGTATTGGACGAAACCAAACAACTGTGATGCGGATATGTGATCGTTGGGTGCAGGAGGGTACGACGGACAGACGTGATCGACCGCATCGACCTCAGTGCACCACGTCACGTGATGACAGGCAGATTGTACGCATGGCAGTGACGGACCGCTCAGTCACATCACGAACCATATCACAGCAGATTCAGTCTGTAACGCATCATCCAGTGTCTGCGCGTACCATTCGACGTCGTTTACAGCAGAATGGTCTGTCCGCAAGACGTCCGTTGCTTTGTCTACCTCTGACGCGGAACCACAGACGTCTCCGCCGCCAATGGTGCGATGAAAGAAGGATGTGGACGACAGAATGGAATGAAATTCTCTTTACTGACGAGTCACGCTTCTGTATGCAACACCACGACGGTCGGATTCGAGTCTGGAGACACCGTGGAGAGAGGATGCTGAACAGCTGCATTATGCACCGTCACACTGGTCCTGCACCGGGTATTATGGTATGGGGCGGTATCGGATATCTCTCTCGCACTCCTCTAGTACGCATTGCCGGTACTTTAACCAGCCAGTGCTACATCTCCGAGGTGTTGGAGCCAGTTGTCCTTTCTTACCTTCAGGGCTTGCCAACAGCCATATTTCAGCAGGATAATGCACGGCCACACGTGGCACGCATTGTCCAAGGGTTCTTCGTCAATCACCAGATTGAATTGCTTCCCTGGCCGGCGCGCTCTCCGGATCTTTCGCCGATAGAAAACATGTGGTCCATGGTTGCTCAACGACTGACCCAGAGTTCATCCCCAGCTGTCACACCAGATCAACTTTGGCAACGTGTGGAAGCTGCTTGGTCTGCTGTACCCCAAGAACACATTCAAAGTCTCTTTGAATCAATGCCGAGGCGTGTGGCAGCTGTGATCTCCAACAACGGCGGCTACTCTGGGTACTGATTTTGGCAGGAACCACGCTTCATAGAATGCTGTAAATTTAATCATTTGTTACTTGGTCAACATGTTATCTACACAATAAATTTTGTTGTGATATCTCTTGTTTTTCTTGGTGTTGCAATTTGGGTGGCCAGCAGTGTAATTTGAAATTTACCTTAGATAAAAATATATTATTCATTATCTTCGCAGTACTTTACTTAATTGTAATGAGATTTTACAGTATTTTTGAAATTACTGTAAAAAGTAAACTAAAAACATTTTCTTACTACTGAAACAATAAACTTTATTTATTTAGTCATATATTTTTCATGAGACATGGGGCTTTTTTCAGGAATTCTTTGTTCGTTTTGATGACATCATAAAAATCACAACATGGAAGTTCAGCATTAATTTTGACCTTTAGACGATTTTTAACATTACATATTGAAAGTTTACCCCTTTCTACCGACCAAATGTTCCTGATAATAGAAAATTTTGTCTCAACTGGAACAAATATCCCAAGTATAGACATCGCATACTGAACTAATTTAGAAATGTTGCTACATGGAGTATCAAGACTTCTAAAATGCCTTAAAAATAGCTTTCCACTTCTCTTAATTAAAAATCTTTACAATAACTTAGAAGATCATTTAAAAACAAAATTTTGAATTTTTATCCGTTTTGTAGTCATTTTTGAGCCCCCTTTCGAGCCTTTTCGCTAATCAGGCTCTATGTCGACCACGAGAAAAAACATCTCTTTTATCGTCATCATTCCACCGACTAAACGGTGTTTGTAATACATTACAGACTATATCATTTACAGGAAACATAATGAAGGTGAATAAACAGAAAAGAAACTAACTATTATTATCATTAAAATTAACACAAGAAGAAACTCTAAAATTTTCAAAAGACAGCAGTAAAAATCTCGTGTGCCAAAATCTCAAACAAATCACGTGGTTTCATTTTCCTACACAAATTTGTGCTTGGAGATGCACTACGCTGGGTTTTCTCTCACTTGAAGAGACAGACCGTTTTCTGAGGGATCTCTTCACCTGATAGAAAGTAAAGCTGTAAAACTGAATGAAGCGTTTGGGGTTACCATGGCAACCCCCCAATAAGTGCAGTAGAAGAGATAATTTTTCCTTAGCACTTCACAACTCACCCCGCCAGAGCCCGCGTACCACGTGACTCTAACAATGGACCAATCGTGACACAAGTCTTTCTTTGGCCGCACGGTTATTTCCAAAGAAAGCGCGGCAAGGGAAGGGGTGGGAAGAGAGTTTGTCTTCACTGATAGTAAGAGCATGATTTAGCACATAGTCTTATGGAAATTGGGCTTTCATCAGAAATGTAAGTGTATTCTTACAGACTAAATTTGAAAAAGGATTATGGCTTGCTTACGTTACACAATTTTTTGTTACTTACAATACTTGGTGAAGAGGCACTTCACCTACTTCACCTGAAAAGCCGCCACTGCTGGATGGGTGGACATCAGAACAGACAAATAACCGAAATCATAAGGACGTTAACCCGTTTTGGGTTCTAATGCATTAACAAATTTTCGTCGGTCGGAGACCCCCACATACTCCTAGGCACATAGCCCTTAACAAAACACAATACAATAAATCAGTTAATTAAAGTGCGAGTAACGAATTTTCAAAATTTCCAAAGAAATCGACATAGCTTAATATAATTACATTAGACATTTTTCGAGGTACTACAATCCAGGCGATCCGCCAAGACGAGCAACTTTTTCGCAAAGATAAATGCCGGACACATGAAATTATTGATGGTTCGGAATACGATTGCCAACCGTTTGCCAGGAAATTTGAGGAAAAAATAGTTGTTCGTTAATGACCGCCGGGATAATACGTAAATACCTTTTTCGATTTATCGTAAAATAATAAAAATATCGCCAAGTTCGGTTCATTTTTCAAAGCATTTTTTTCGCACCCAATAAAAGTCGCCAACATTGCCGGCTTTTGGCTCAAATTTTGAAGGAGGCACACGCTCGTCGTCGGATTATTAGCTAATCATGTTGCAGGATAGTATTATATGCTTAAAATAGATGCCTGTCTCTAAACTGCCATTGACCGTATTGTATTGAAATTATTTTGAGTGCTCCCGTATAGAAAAACTTTTAACTATACAGACACTATTTTCGATGCAAAGCTTCATTTTGTAATCCTAAATAACATTCAATTTTGTTTCATTTCAAAGAGCAGAATATCTCTAAAACTAGAAGTCAAAGCCTGTTGTGAAGGCAATTACAACGGGCGAGAGAAAAAACATTTTAAGGAAATTTGTCTTTTATTCAATATATTTAATTTTCATCCACCTAAAATAAATAAGTTCATATTCAATTTTTATTACAGACCCAAATCGAATTTCATGCTCATCTGGAAACGCGCGGAATCTTTTCGCAGTCGAAAGCTTTCGTTTTGTATACATAAACATTCGAATATCCAATAGACGATTTATTTGTGGGGAAAAAAATAATAAACTGTGTAATCGGGAGAAATTATTTTAAACGTATTGGAATCCCCCCAATTGTATGACGTCATTTTCACTTAAAATAGGTCATTTTGTCTCGCAAATGATTCAATTTTTCTGACTCTCGGAAACGAAATGGTGCTGAAAATAGCGAAAAATCGCTTAAAAATGAAGGAACGGGTGGATTTTCAGATTTTTAAAATTAACAGATTGTTTTCTATATTCTTTTACAAACTTGTGAAAAATTTCAAGCGGATCGTACAAACGATGTAGAAGTTGTTAGGCTTTTTGTCCTTGACTTTGTAATCTTTTTGCAGTCATAGAGGAAAAAGTTTTATCTTGAAGTCAGGGTTCAGCGCAACTACAAGGGGTGATCAAATGAAAAGGTACGAAACGTCCTAACCGTTATCATAGTTGTCCATGCAGCTATGAGAGCACGTAGCGAGAGATCTAGGAATGCGATTGGAGCCTTTTGTGTGGATAGGAACATGCGGGGGCCCGCAGGAGAGAGCAGAAGCTCTTGTAAGAAGCACCCTCCTACGTCCAATTGACGCGGCAGTGCGGTGGTGAGGACGGAGGAGTGGTGTTCACATTGCAAAATTCGACGATTTAGGGGCAGCGAGGCGTTATCCGATTTCTGACAGCGGAAGGTGTTAAACCGGCCACTATTCACCGCAGGATGATGATCGTATACTGGGAAGGCTGTGTGTCCCACAAGTCAATGAGAAAATGGAATGTCCGTTTTCGCCAAGGAACTGGCCACGTTCAAGTGGAAGACGTTGGACCATCCGCCCTACAGTCCGGACATGTCGCCCTGCGATTTCCATGTGTTGGTTCCACTGAAGAAACCACCTGTAAGGGAAGCGCTTCCACTCGGACGGCGTACTCAAGGACGCTGTGACGGACTGGGTCTCGTCACGGCCACAGGAATTCTGGGAACAAGGAATCCTGCGGCTTGTTCGTCAGTGGGATCGTTGTGCTCAGGCCTGTGGTGTATATTTTGAATAAAGTCTACATTTGTACCCACCGTGTCGTTTCGTACCTTTTCATTTGATCACCCCTTGCAGTTAGTAGGGTGATACGCTTTAAAGAATAACTTCCCATAGAGCGTAATGTATTGGGACTATTTTGAGTGCTCCTGTAGAAAAAAATCTATAAATGCTACATAGATCCTTTACAATAGAGTACATGGTACTGCAGATAAGAATAACATATATAAATTTCGTAGAAATCAATGCCTATTGACGCGAGTCAAGGACGGACAGACAGACAAATCGAAATCTTAAACACTTTTCTACCTTGTTGGAAAGTGTCAAAAAAGCTAGATCTTGAGGGGGAAAGACGAAAACTTTCAAGGTAAAGGCGCGGGGCCCCCAAAAGCGCGGGGCCCGTAGCATTTGCTAAATCTGCTATATTGTTAATCCGGCACTGCCCCGAAGGGTGCCACACCCGTAAAGCTACGAACCGCTTCCGTCCAGGAGCCTGGCTGCGACGTCTTGCGTCATTAGATTGCAGCTCATCTTTAACAGGTCCTCACAGTACTTCCGACGGCCCGCAACACCGCAGGTCGACTGCCAGTCTCAAGCCACAGTCCGCAACCAGGTAGTTTCGTCTTGAGGAGGTAGAGTCGATCAACTTCGGTCTGTCCATGGGCCAGTTCGCAACGAAGTCACGAACAATTCGATGTTATGTGGCGAAGAATTCGGCGAAGTAGATGTTGAAGTTCGGCGAAGTAGTTGTTGAAGTTCGGCGAAGTCGAAGTTGAAGAGCACGTGGATCGTCAGGATGAGAGTTGGAGAGCAAACATCAGCGTAGAGGAACGGCAGACGATGGCTTCAACACATCAGGCAGGAAACTTCTTGGGCATACACAAAAATGGCCGGTAGCTCACAGTCAGGAACCCACGATCAGCGACGAAGACAGCGAAGACGAACATCGGAGCATCAAAGGGCGCTGGAACCAACATCCGGAAGAAACACGGCGCACAACAGTAAGAAGATGTTAGAGGTTTGAAACTTGACATTCAGTTAGGCTGGGGGACCGCTTCCACCAGAAAATCAAGGCACGGACTTGGTTTGCCGAGGGCAGAGCTCTCCGAACTCCCCCTGAGCCAACCGCCTCACGCGCCCGTCAATTTCCGGCTTCCGCGGTATTCCCCTGACGAGCGAAGCTCAGTAGTCTCCAGCTGACACTTCGGCTGGTAAATGAAAATGGTGAGAAATGATGATGATTGATGATTGTCGAACTGCTTCGAGCTCAGACTTGCCGCGACTTTTATAGCAGCATGCGCAGGGCGGAAGTTTTGCATAATTGCGTATCTGCAATATCTGCGAACGCCACTGCTTCGCATTCAGTCGCAAGTTAGTGATCGCTAGCACGTTTCCGAAGGCCTAAGCAAATCCGAAGGACCAGGTGGATGAGGAGCACCACACACTGCGAAGGACTGGGAGAATCCGAAGGACCAGGTAGATAAGGAGCACCACAACCAATTAAATATTGATTAATGAAAAAGTAGTTTATTTAGTTTTTCCCCCTATGTAGAAGCATTATAACATTTAGAAAAAGACTAAAAAAAAGTTTAACATTAATTAAAACGTTTCCAAAACTCTTAATTATCACCTATAAAAAATAAAGAAAAACAAGCACATGGACAGTTTGAATTGAAACATATTTATTAAGTAAAATATAAAGGTTTTTACATTATTTAGATTTATAAACATATTCATATTCAATTAACAATGCTTGAATGTAACAAACTACTTAATACTAAAAGATCTGCACTATATCAATGGGCTGTTTTACTTAAACCAATTAAATTAATCTGTTCATATAAAAAAGTCTATTAAATCATGGCTTCTTTCAGGAACAATTAGCTTTAACTCGCAACCAATATTTTTTACTAAAGATTTTAGATTGTTTAATTTATCAAATGAAAAACCATTGTAATTTATAAATTCATGCAATAGAGACAGCAAATCATTTATATTTGTAGATTGCATTGGTAATTTAAAATTGTTATGCTCAGTTATAGGTACTTTATGATAAAAAACACTTACCATTAAATTTTCTTCTATTCCCTAGTAGCAATGACTGCTTGTTTTCTGCTCGGTCGTTCATCGACTCATCGTTAACTCATCGACTCGTCGAATTCAGTCATCGGCAAGTGCACTTTTGTTTATCTGCAAAAGATGAATTTTTATTCATGGATAGAAGTGATCTGGACGAGCAGTTTCGCCGATGGGAAACCGAAAAACAATATCTTATCCGAAACTGCAGTTCTATAGTCATCGGGCCTTGCAGGTGTCCCCAGTGGTTTACACTTTACCCAAATTCCTACAAATACTTGCGTAATTTAGATGTGCCTTTGCATAATCTAAGGGAAATTTTGAACAATTCTTGAATTAATCGAATAATTTACTTCAAATTTCTTGTATTGGGGTTGGGAGGGGGCAGGGGGTGGTATCCCCCCTTGCCTCCTCCCAAAAAATTTAAATTTGAAAAGAAATATTTACAAAAAAAAAATGTAAGTGTTTATTATATAAAAATCGTTTGTAATATTTAAATAATTTTTAAAAAATGTGTTTAAAAAAAGAAAAGAAAATCTATTTGAGCGTCAGCTGCATTATAAGAAAAACGGAAACTTCATTACAATGAGCAATGTTTTTGAAACCTCTTTAATGCAAACAGCAAGAAGAGAAATCAGTTAATTTTTTAAAGTTATCCAAGAAATATGGAAGTTAAAATCACACTAAAATTCCTATACAATTGGCAATATTGTTTTTTAATTATTAATTATGAATGTTGTTGCTACTTACATACATTGGTAAAAGTGAAATTAATTTCTTACCAATCGAATAATTTGACTATGATTAATAATAGCTGAACAACACTTTGTCAAAATTTCACCCAAAGTCCCAATCGGAGACTAAAATAACGGTTACTTCACACTTTGCCTTAAGCATGACAAGATTCGATGGTCTAGGGGTAACGCGCTTATCTCGTAATCAGTACGCTCAGTGTTCGGGCCCGGGGGAGGAAGAAATTTTTTTTTTTTTTTCAGAAAAACGGAAATTTAGCATACAAAAAACGAAAATATAATAAACAGAACGGACATTTTTTGAAAATTTTGCTGCCAGTCGTTTATTTTTTATTAACAAATATATTTTAAACAGTTTATCGGTTTCTTTTCATTATTTCATCGGTGTCATCGGGAAACGATGATCGGCTTTATGGTCCCCCGAGCGGACATTTTGTTCCAGTTGCCGATGAAATTTCCCCTTTTTTGGATGAAAAGCCGTGATCGGCCATTCCTCCTTCTCCTCGGATATAACTCACCCGCCTCTCATCGACCGATGGGTTATTGCTACTAGGGATGAGGTTTAAATAATGCTATTACTTATAATAGTAATAATTTTATCATTATTATATATTTGTAGAAGTATTAAATATCAATCTTTATTAATATTATTAATTCGTTATTAGTAATTTTGTAAAAAATAAATTTTCAAAACCGGTAATGATGACAATAATAAATAAGTCATCTTCAAGAATTGCAGTTTTCACTAAGAAAGCGAGATAGATCATTATTAGTTCATACTTCCAACTGCAAATCAAATAACAAAATATGATTTTATTTTACATATTCTTTTCAAAATTTCTGTTATCATTATTATTATTGTTGTTTTGCAATTTTAAGTCCTGCTTTTTATGTTTTTAAAAGAGGAATTAAAAAGTATTGATAACACACGTGTGCGTACGCACACACAAACACACACACACATATATATAGATATATATACACCTGATTGATTACAATAAAGAAATAGCAATTATTAATAAAGAATGTAAAATTATTTGTAAACTGAAACGAAATTCATGAAATCAGAAAAAATTTAATGCTTATATGAATATAGAAGATTTATAGATACATAAATCCAAATATACTAAACATATTCTTAAAAACAAACAAAAAAGCACTTACTTTAAAATTCTTTGATGGATTAATATTTGCACGTGGAATGGCATTTAGCAATTTCCTTTGTAGTTTTTCATTCTTTGGTAAACTGAAAACGGATACCTTGAGGCCGTCTGCATAATTACCTTTACAAAAAGGTACTGAACACTTGTATACCATGTTTTAAATACAATTAGCAAGCATAGTTTTATAAATAATGGACATTCTTCAAGAACTTCGAAGCAAACAAAATCCCATTGATGGCGGAAAAGTATAGTACACTATTGCCAATTCTCTTTCACCTGCGACGATTTACCTGCCGTTCGACCGGTTTGACGTACCTGCCCGTGTTCACAATAGTACCTGCGGGATCAATTGGCAATAATACTCCGATGATAAGCGAGCGCAGCTAGTAACCCAGTCGAAAAACCTACGGCCTAACTTTGCTTTCGTCACGAGCTTCTATGGTTGCTGTGAGGGGTCTTTCTTATTCTTATATCGAAGTTGACGGATGGGACCGTTTCGGTGCGGCCGTTCGGGCGCGAAACTCATTTTAACGCGGTCTTCTCGGTGAAAATCTATATGTCTCATGCATGAACAAAAATATTGTGATGAATAGAAATTTGTATAATTTAAAGTGCTTCAACTTCTCTCGCAAAGGGGTCAGCGTTAGCATATTTTCGAGGGGGCCCCTTGAGGCGATGGCCGGACCCACTTATGTTTTTTTTTTTTGTTTTCGCAAAGAGGCCAGCGTTAGCATATTTTCGAGGGGGCCCCCTGAAACGATGGCCGGACCCACTGATGTTTTTTTTGTCTCGCAATGGGGCCATGCGTTAGCATATTTCCGAGGGGTCCCCCTGAAGCTATGGCCGGACCCACTGATGGTTTTTTTGGTCTCGCAAAGAGGCCAGCGTTAGCATATTTTCGAGGGGGCCGCTTGAGGCAATGGCCGGACCCACTTATGTTTTTTTTTTTTTGGTCTCGCAAAGAGGCCAGCGTTAGCATATTTTCGAGGGGGCCCTCTGAAGCGATGGCCGGATCCAGTGATGTTTTTTTGGTCTCGCAAAGGGGCCAGCGTTAGCATATGTTTGAGGGGGCCCTCTGAAGCGTTGGCCGGACCCACTGATGTTTTTTTGGGTCTCGCAAAGGGGCCAGCATTAGCATATTTTTGAGAGGTCCCCTTGAGGCGATGGCTGGACGCACTTATGTTTTTTTTGGGTCTCGCAAAGGACCATCGTTAGCATATTTTCCAAGGGGGGGGCCCTACAGTGGTGCCGGAACCACTGATGTTTTTTTGGGTCTCGCAGAGGGCCAGTGTTAGCATATTTACGAGAGGGCCCCCTGAAGCGATGGCCGGACCTACTGGTGTTTTTTGGGTCTCGCAAAGGGGCCAGCGTTAGCAGATTTTCGAGGGGTTCCCCTCAAGCGATGGCCGGACCCACTGATTTTTTTTGGTCTCGCAAAGGGGCCAGCATTGATTATATTGCATTATACGGAATTAAAATAGTTAAAAAAAACTTTATAATAAAGACAATCTTTATTTTTCTACATTAATTAAAGTAAAAACGAGTTTCGCGCCGAATAGTACCAAACCGTAAAAAAGAGAAGGGGGGTTGAGGGGGGGCACAGCCCCCTCACATAAAAAATAATTAAATTTTACTAAACCGAATCTATATGTACATGTAAGCACTTGTGAGAAGTCATGCGTTAAAAGTCGTTTTTTCGATTTAACGCGAGCGCAGCTGTGTGTGTTTGTGCGAGAATGTTTTGATGTTTGGATACGGCCTGTATTAACGCAGCGCATGCGCTGCGGTTGGTTTGCCTTTTCTATTGGTTTCCCAAAAACCATTTCTTATGGAAGCTCTTAGGGGTTAACGACAAACGTTTTCGGCTTCTTGTAATCGTATTTTTCGGAACCGTTTTTTTTTTTTTTTTATAAACTCTTGTCCGTTAAGTGTGTTTGTGGATTTAATCCCCCGTTTCTCACTGTGGATTAGATGCTTTTTGAGAAAAGGTAAGCGTGCTTTTCTAAATTGCGTGGTGTATGGTTGTAGCTAAACGCAAAATTTTAGCATTAGATTTTAGAAAATTCATTTTAGATTTCAAAAAATCTCGTTTCTTGAATGCGTTACGAAAGAACGACTGATTGCGGCTAAAGGAAAATTTTAGTGTTTAGAAAATCAGTTTTAGATTTCAGAAAATTGCTTTACTTGAATGGTTTATGATTAGTGTTTTGATTTTAGGTTTATGGGTTAGTGTTTAGATTTTAGAAAATTCAGGTTGATTCCTAGTTGGATATGTCATATAACCAGTGGTGCACCCAGGATTTTAGTTTTTTTTTGGGGGGGGGGGGCGGGGGGAGGACGGCGGCTACAAATACTGCCAAAGAAGTCAAGTGAACTGCAGGAGAAGGCATGACTTAAAAGGACTTTAAACCGTTTAACCGGTCAGTCAGAAACTTTTTACCTATTTACTGTTCTATCTCCAAGTTCCACGATAAAATGAGTCATCAAGAAAATGTTCTTGAGACTTTCAGGACCATCTTTAAATCATGTATTGCCCTGTTTTAACATGGGCGCCAGCAGCATAGGGTAAGGGGGGCAATGTCCCCCCTGGATTTTTGTATGCAGTTTCCCTTGCTGTTTTTGATCTTTCCAACATGGTAACCATACGTTGAAGTAGTCTTTGTCCCCCCCCTGGGAAATATTCTGCCGGCGCCCATGCTGTTTATTTAACCCATTACCTTTTACCTACAGGTGTTCGATGACTTTTAATCAAGACACATTCAAAAATTTCAGTTCATTTTCTTCAGGAAAACTGAAGTGAATAGAGAATTCCTGTTAGCAGAAGGCAGGGTTCGTTGATTTAAATCAGCTTGATTAAAATCATGATTGTAATCACGATTTAAATCAAGGGATTTTTTTAAAAAAATCAGTGATTAAAATCATTTTTCAAAAGTGACTTTTGTATTGATAAAAATCTTCAACACTCAAATGAAATTAATTTCTTATAATAGCAATAGATGGCACTGCAGTGGTTTAGGGAATCCTTCAAGGTAAGGGGGGGGGGAGTGACTTTTGAGTGTGACAGAGAACCAAAGAAATTTGATCAGAAAAATTGGCAACACTAGAATTATTTCAGATTTTAGAACACTTATTTAGGATTCCGTATTCAGAGAACTATTGCTAAAGTACAGGGATAATGCCAGAAAGAAAGAAAGATAATATTTGGATGTACTTAATGAAGAGCAGACAGTTTCTGGAAAAGGTGTTAAAGCCAAATGCAAGAACTGTGAAAAAGTTATGATGGGATTAGTAGCCAGAATGAAAGCACATGCAGATAAATGTTTCTCCTCTAACAGAAATGATATTAATAGTGATCAACCTCAAGAAACAATTGAGAACAATTTAACTTGTACAAAATCTGAGGCAGCCAAACCTACTATGAAAAGAAAAACCAGTGAGCTAGAAAATGATGTTGGTGTTCTTAAGAACAGCATGAATGATTATGTCATAAAACCTCTAAAACTCAAAAGCAAATATTAGATGAGGAAGTGGCAAGATATATTTATGCCACCAATTCTGCTTTTCATCAGGTTAATCATCCCCAATTTAAAAAGATGATTTGTGCTTTAAGGCCAGGAATACTGCTCCAAATGAAGTAGAAATAGGTGCAGCATTACTTGATAATATATATGATCAAGAGAAAGAAAAATATTCCAAACACCTAAATAGACAAATTGTTAACTTTAGTATAGATGGAAGGTCAAATGTTCATAATGAACCAATATTATGTGTTGTAGTATCCACAAGAAAAGGTGAGAATTACCTAGTGAGATAATTGACATATCTGGTAGTCCACACACAATTGAATATCTTTTAGAAGTTGTGAAAAGTAGTCTGGTAAAATGTGAAAATGAATTTAAGTGCATTGTGAAAAGTCTTATTATGCACTTATTATAATAATAGCTAAAATAGCATAAAATATATTTTATATATATTGTTTAAAATGTCATACTATTATAATATGCAAAATAAATTCATATTAGGAATTTTTAAAACATCTTCAAAAAAATCTGATTTAAATAAAAAAAAATCCGATTGTTTTGATTTTTTTAAAAAAATATAAAAAATCACGAACCCTGGCAGAAGGGTCATTCCATGTCAAATCAACCAAAAAAAATGGAGTTTTGACACCCATGATCACGGATTTTGATAAAATTTGGCATGAATGTTCCTTCTGTGGTAGTAAGAAACCCCACGAATTTTTTTTTGCCCCTGGTGCTGTAGGTTTTGGTTTTATGGCTCGTCAAACTTTTGAAGATTTCAATTTGTGGATCATTTTTGAACAAGATTTTAAAGGCAACACTTCTAAACAAAAAATCTTCTCATTTGTTGACTAATTAATTATCTTTTGAAATTTTGTACCCTTTTTGATTAAAGTATAAGGATATTAGAAATAAATGTCTAGAAAATTTTATTTTTTGTATTTTTAAAAAATGCTAGAAATTAATTTATGAGAAAATTTTAGTGAGTTCACTTAAAAGTGAAAACTCACTAAAAGGGAAAGCTATAATCAAAAAACATTTTGTTCAGGAAGAAGCTTATATATATGCATTATCTTAAGATGAAATAAAATTAATGGTTCCGTCATTCCTTCAGATTAAAAAATTAGCATTTTTATCATTTTTGTTATGAAATTCTGTGTACATTACAAGTCAAATCAATAAATAAAATCCATTGTTGGCAACAATGTCCTTTGGATTTTTTATAAATTTGTCATGAATATTCCTTTTGCGGTAGTTACAAGCCCTGCAATTCCTTTTTGTCCTTATGTCAATGGTTTTGATTTTATGGGCAGCCAAATTTTGATCGTTATCACTATTCCACTATTTTTGAGTCACATATTCATGATATACCACCTTAGAAAATTATTTTTAATTTTCCCACTAATTACCCAATCTTTCTGAAGTTTTGCTCTCTTGTTAGTTAGAGAGTAGAGATTTCAGAAAAAATGTGTGAATATATATATATTTCTTTTTTAAGCTAGTTTTTGATGTATCAGCTGATTTCAAGTGAAAAATTTCTTAAAAGTATGATCATAAGTTATAAGCTCATTATCTAAGTTTCTTACATAATAAAAATATAAATGAAAGAAAATCCCTTTGTCAAAAGCATACAAAATATACAAAATAAATCCAAAATGTAAAGAAGCCAAGTCTCCTCAGAGGGGAATTTGACTGAAAAATCAGAGACTTAAAAAAAAATTCTTTCCCAGATAAGAGAAAAATGGGACATGTCTCTCTCTTACAGCTTACAAGCATGCATCTCAAGAATGAATTCAGGTTCAGGAAACCATCCTGTATTCTATTAGTTGCTGCATTACTTTAGTACTGAGAAATATAAATCTGTTTCATTACACATTGTTTATGTGGGATTTAATATCAGACATATTAATTCTAGATTTTTTAAAGTAAAAAGGAATATATATTCAAAGCAAAAATGAATAACTATAAAAAAAATTATTAAATAGTAGTTCTGCAGTAAGTTGGCCCGCAAAGGCTTTACTGACTTATATTCTAACTAGAAAATATAACTATGACTTAAAAAACATAAAGGTAAAAAAAATAAAAAGTTAAATTTAAAAGCAATAGAAAACAGCCAATCAAAAACAACCTATTTTTCTATGTGAACAATAATATACTTTTATCTAGGGTCATAAAACAAATTAGGAGCCCTTTATAAACATCAGCAGAAAAAGATAGTACTGCATTAAAGTTAAGTTATTTTTACATTTTAATTAATTAATTATTTTGTAATGAAAGTTTTCTTTTACACTAAAATTATTCTGTTTTGAAATAAAACCATAAAATTTAAATCCAAAAAGTGTTATACTATATAAAAAAATCTTAATAAAACCCAAAAGAAACCCAATAAAACCTCCAAAAAACCCACCCGGGTTGGGTTAAAAAAAAAAAAAAAACTCGGGTTTTTTTAAAAACCCTGTTTAAAATGTCAAAAAAGATACTATTTGGGTTCCAGTAAGAAAAGTGTTTTGAAAGCTTCCCCTCTTGAATTTACAACAATGACTGGGCGTACTTATAATATCAGTGAAAAGCTAAAAGATGAAATTTCAGATTTTTTTTTTTTTTTTTCTGTAACCTCAAATTAAATTATTTCTTTCAAACAGATATAGGGAAAGACATATATCATTGCTAGAAGTTATACAGATTTTAGGAAAATTATAAACAGAATTAATTTTTTACTCAAGAGACTGCTCTTGGCTGCAATAATGTCTGTTCATAAGTGTGATTTCGATATCACTTTTGAGATTCTGTATCTCTCTGAAAGCAACCTGATATCACTCATAAAATTTATATCATCTACTTCTACATATAAGACGACTTTCCTGTCAGGATTTCATAATTTTTCATTTAGTCTTTTTTTAATTATTTAACTGCAAACTTAGCAATTTTTTACAAAATGGCCATGTTTGACTAATTATATTTAAAAATGGAATAGCTTCTAATTACTCATACTTGCCCTGGGAGTAGTACTCTATTGTATCTATTTAGGAATGCAATTATTAAGGTGAGTCTTATTTCCTTCTATTGAAATTTTCATGTCAGAAATGCCATTTTCTTCTTTGACAAATGAAATTTTTACAGTGTATTTTCAGTAACTTCTTCAAATTGTAGAAAAAAGTACTAAGTAGCAAAAATTTAGACTATTTCCTTCTGATTATAATGATTTTTAAATAATTAAAAAACTCTTAAAAGTAAAAAAGTTATGAGGTTTTCTGTGAACCTCTATTTTCATCAAAAATCCTTAGTGTTGCCACCAAAAAATGGGCCACCAAAAAAAATCCCAAGGGCCTAAATTTTTTTGAACACTTGTTTTGAACTCCCAATATACTGGTTAAAAAACTGGCAAAAGAAAAAAGATCAAAAATATCGAGCAACAAATTTTATTTTTTCTGGATGATTTTACATGGACTGACCCTTTTGCAAGTTTAGAAATTGAGTAAAAAGATAATTATTTTAATATGTTAGTAAAAAAAGGTCACTGTAAACTGTATATTGCATTAAAATGAAAAATTTACGAATACTTCGGGTTGACTAATAAAAAAACAACAAAAGTATCAAATTTAAATTTTCTAAAGTAGAACACTTACCACAAACTTAAAAAAAAAAAAGAAAGATAACAGGAAATAAGAATTGAAAATAACTAAACTTTTACTGTGCATTTTCATTACACTTAGATTTTTTTTATAATAAAAGATTCAATCATATTGTTTTTTCTTTTATGTACAATTTTATTTAGATTTGCTTCATAATTTTTTTTCCTCCTCACGCAATTTTTCTACGTTGTCTAACAACATCTGAGCAATTTTCATTTTTGGATTTACCATTTTTTTCAATAGCTAACTTTAAATTTTTATTAGCTTCTTTTACCATTGTATCTAAAGATTCCTTGATTTCCTTTTTGTCCTGGGATGCTCTTTTAACCTTATTTTCTAATTTTTCAATAGTTTCTTTTTTAGCTATCATTTCCTTTTCTTTCATCATTTCTTTTTCTAACTGATCTTCTATCTCCTTTTTCTCCTTCTATGCTGTTCTCGAAGCCTTCTTTGCTCTTCTAAATACATGCTGTATGATTTTTGAGCATTATATGCTAAATTTAACAGCTCTTTAGTAATCGGAACATGAGCGGCATTTTTGTACTTTTTCAAGAGTCTTTGATTAACAATCTATCATTTAAAACGTGCTTGGACACTTGACACTTATCTTCAGCCAAAACTGTCTTTGAAACTGAGAATTCTCGCTCGACATCTGCATTCCAATGCAATAAGCATAACATTGCTTTGACAAGTTTTGTCAATAAAGGGTATTTGAAGGTATCCATTGAATTTACTAGGCAGAAAATCTCACTCCAAAATATGTCGATTCTAGCATGTTGTGTAGTTAAAATATTTTCTTTTAACTGAAGTAATCTCCACTCATCTCTGACATGTGCAGGGTCAATTTCAACAAAAGACAGACACTTTGCCAATTTACCAATATATTTTACATTCTTTGTGTGCAATATTTGTTTTGGCTGCAAACACTGGCAGTTACTCTAATAATTCAATGTGCTGATATGAAAATATTTTGATAATTGGGAGATTCCATGTAATTTCTTTGTATTTTGTTCATTACAGTGAATCTCTTTCTTTTAAATGCTTTACTTCAGCTGCAACAATGTCACCACAATCTACTTCTGTTGTTTCTAAAAAGTGTTCAATATCTATCATACCATCAGGATTTGCATCCGATTTACATATTCTTCGTTTCAGTGCATTTAGAATTAAATTTAGTTGGTCGCACAGGATATGAATCAAGGGCTCAGAGCACTGAAAAATTTCTGAATATTTAGAGAAAAATTTAGCGTTTTCAACAACAAAAAGTAACTCAACTTTAATATCCACATATATTTCAGACTTTTTACAATTCTTTTATATTTCTCAGTTAGGTAGCATTAACTTTTTGTCTCTGGCTGGAATATATTTTAAAAAATACTCCTCAACTGCTGGCCACTGCTGCAGCAGTCTTTACCCAATCTACATAATGTTAAAGATTCTCTAAAAGAGACCACACAACCCTCTGTAACCAACCGGATCTGGTTCCCGGTCCGAAAATTTTATAGCATTTTTCCAGAAGTAAAGTAAACAAAAACCACTTTCCAAACTAATCGCTGTAATGTAAACCGACAGCAGGTGAAAGTACACATAGACATCGTGTATAAATCTTGCAGGTTAGAGAAGAGATATGTCTAAGAAACGAGTTATTTTGCGTTACTGTTGGAGCAGAAAATTGATGGGACCGAGTCACAGGAAAAAAGAAATTCGAAAAGAAAGTTGTCGATTACCTTTGGTTGTGGGAAAACCCAGAAAGCAAATATATTTTATTATGGCAAATTTAGGATGCATAAAGAATATCAGGATAAATGCTCTTTTGTCAGATGTAAAATACACAATGGAAACAGAATACTCTTGGAGACATAAAACAAGAATGGAAAAACCCAAAATTTCTAACTATTTTATAAAAATTTTAATTTAAAAAATATGTTCGTACAATTACTTATATATTAGTATGCAGTTCCATAAATATTATACCCAACAAAATTTTTTAAGCATTTTTTTTTTTTTTTTGCTTGGCTATCAAATGCTTATACTTCATTGAGCGACCACCTCAGTAAATGACCTATTTTCCATGAAACGAAGGGTGGTCGCTCTCGAGAAGTTTCACTGTATGTACATATATATATATGTGTGTGTGTGTGTGTATGTGCATGTATGCATGTGGTGTAATGATTGAAAAACTTACATATAAACCCTTGCTAAAATGTGAAAACTGAAATAAAAAAAGTATTTAGAGAAAAATAACAAAAACAATCAGCTACGTTCACTTATCAAGCATTTGTATTCACTGTTGATTGTTTATAATTAAGACTAACAAGAAAGCCAGGATTCAGTTTCTTACTAAGCATACACAGAAGTGTGCGTTTATAAAAAGCACACTTATTTGTGTGTGTGTGTATGAGAATACATATATGTATATATTTGTAAGGCCCCCCCCCCCCTGTAAAAATGGTCTAGCTACGGCCCTGAATCGACTGTGTTCAGCCGACAGAATGGTGAATGGATCGATATGATTGGTTCTAGTATAAGAAGAAAGGACGATTTATGTGGTTTTTTTTTTTGTGTGTGTGTGCTTATTTCGAAAATATAGTCGCCTAACCAATGAATTAGCCACCGAAATTTGGAAAATAGTTGCTTTTCATCTAATTTTTGCCAAAAAAAAGTTGCCATAGTCGCCTGATGCCAAAAATAGTTGCTTTTTAGTTGCCTGTGGCAACACTGAATATAGGGAGCAGCTACGTGCTGGACCTCCTCCCCCTCTGCAAATCCAAGAGCACGATTATAAGCAAATCAAAATAAGTTTATGTCCAATATTTGAAAAATCAGGGACGAACCCATAAAAAATTTCTGTACGGAAGGGGGGGGCTCACATTTTTGTAACTTCTTTCTTTTATAAATGCCTTCTGAAATTTACAAAATAATTAAATCTTTTTTAGTCTTCATTTGTTTTGTCATGAGGGTGCACATACCCTCATGCCCCCCCCCCTCCTTTTTGGATCTTCCAATGAAAATTATAATTCTGAGAGGTGTTTTTTCATTCATTTGTTTATAATTCCCACCCCCGTTGAAAGAAGTCTGCATATGTTACTGAGTATGTTGTAAAAATGCTCAACATATCGAATCTAAGAAGAAACGCAAACTAATTAAACTGTACTGTAAACTGTAATTAAAATTAACAGTTTTGTTCGACTAGTTTTAATAATAATACTTTTAGCCTTATTGACATTGTATGGCGTATTGCCCCTCACTAACTTTGATTAAACATATCTCTAAGCCTTTTTATGAGAAAAGCTGAATTGAAAATGAGAAATGTTGTTTAAACCAAGTGCTTAAAAAAGTAATGTTTAAATTAAACAACCTTGACAGTGGACAAAAAATTTTTTAAAATATTTTGTTAGATTTAATCTTTTGTTAAATTAAAAGTTTGGTTTTAAAAAATATTTTGTAAAGACGCAGACTGGAGTTTCTTTTTGCATTTTTAAGTGGAACAGTTAAAACGACCCGTCAAACGAATTTTTAGAATGAAAAGATTTTCAGACGAAGTTGGTAGGTGGAGAGGGGGGACACGTCTCCCCCGATATATGCCTATGGTTCATATGTATTACGTTCTTAGGAAAACTTAATAATAAGAGCTTTTCAAGAAAGGCAGAAGGCTTATCACCACTCCCAGACCTACTGAAATTTTGGAGGAACACCTGAAAGATTTGAGGGGGGAGAGGGAGCACATATTTAATTTAAGAGCAGAATAGGGAGTTTCTTTTAAATTTTGTAACAAATGTTTGTTTAAAAGATTTTGAAATTGAGAGGCACAGGGGATATTTGCCCCCCCCCCCAACATTACATTTATGGTTCATATGTATTATACGCTTAAAACAATACCTACTAACCTAGTAACACAGTGTGGCTACAGAGATTGAGAAAAAAAGTTCCCAGATTTTCCCCTGATTTCCCTGACTATCGTTATCAAATTTCCAGAACTAATTATATACATACCATAATCTTTCATGTAAATCACCATTATGTACCATACACCACCAGGTGAATGCTTCATATAGGGAAATAAATAATAGAAAACCACAAAAATACTTAATAATAATAAAATTGTAGTTCAGTTTCATAAATCCCAAAACATAAAATTTAGTTGAACACTAAAAGACAATATGTAGCAGAATGTTTCCTGGTTTTATAGTGTTCAATTTTAGCGTAAGGATGACTGATCAAAATAAACTGGCCACCTAATCAATTTATTTTATTTCAATAAATGTATCGTTTCCAATTTTAAAAAATATGTAAAAAGTCTTAAAATGAGCACTATCTATAAAAAAAAAATTCGTCTTGCGGGGAGCTTAGCAGGCATCACTCAAATGTCCCATCACTTTAAAAAACACAACAGCGCAGTAGAAGACTAAATCATCTTTTACCATTCATTTTACCTGACTTTATTCAGGAAGGAATTCACATGCCGATATGATTTGCATATCTGGTTTCTTGGATGATCCGCATCTTAGAACGAGTCCGATTACATGCGCTTTTTCGGATTCGTATGGTGATAGTGCCTACATCACTTGAGTCGGATTCATATTTCTATGTTCTCGTATGATCTGTATTCTGGTTTTGGATTCGTAAAATGTCTGTATCTGTGCATCAGTTGAGTATCGTGTGATCCAGAACGGAGCCGCGTATCAGATTGACAATTAAAAATGATCTAGTTCACTAGGCAAAAACGAAAGTTCCCTGATTTTTAAATATTTTTGCAAAATTCCCTGATATTTCCCTGATTTTTCCAGATTGATAAAGTACCCTGATTTTTCCATGATTTCTCTGATCTGTCGACACCCTGTAACAGTAGTTTCATAAGGAAGGCTTGTCACTGTTTTCAGACCAACTGAAATTCGGAGGGGCACAGGAAAGATTTGAGGGGGCACATATCGATTTTTAGAGCAGAAAAGGTTTCTTTTAAATTTCAAAACAAATGTTCATTTAAAAGATTTTGAGAGGAAGTTGGGGAGACACGTGCCCCCCCGACTATAGTGCTATGGTTCATATGTATTATACAGTTATAACAATACCTAATAATCTAATAGCAATAGCTTCCTAAGGAAGGCTTATCACTGTTCCTAGACCTACTGAAATTTTGGAGGGGCACATATCGAATATAAGAGCAGAAAAGGATTTCTTTTTTTAATTTTCAAACAAATGTTTATTTAAAAAAAAATTTCAGACGAAGTTGGAGGGTCACGGAGGGAGAGGCAAGTGACCCCTTGTGCACCCCTCCCGATGCTTTTCAGGTGGTCCATATGTTATATGCTTAGGAAAACCTGAATAACAATGGGGGGGGGGAACCAAATGGTGAAAAAGGCCCAATTTTTTACAAAATGACTTCAACATTATTATTATTTTGTTAAGGGCGAAGCATTTTTGCTCATGCTAAATAATTTACAATAAATTACAAGTTATTTCACCTAAAATAATTTTAATTGTTGTTCTCTTTGCAGATCGTAGAATCTTACGATATATTGTTAAGTTTGACTTGAAAGCATGAAGTGAAGATAGTACTGCGCTCTGCTTGGGCGATGTTAACTCCTTCACAAACCTCTGTCCATCCCTGGAAGACCTGTGACCGTGTAACTGTGTCAGTGATGGCCAGACTATCTGAGTAGATTGATTATCTGTTACGCCAGTCGAGGACGTCAGCAAGGTCCTGTCTTCGACGAAAGGGTATCGGGAGAGTGTTCATCGATTTCTTGAGAGCTCGCATGGACAGAATACGTACAGATCTGTAATCGTGGGCTTCGCGTGACGCAGCTGTTCTTCAGGAACTACTACCTGAAAAGCTTCGGTGATGAAGGAAGATCAGCTCTTGAAGCATTGGGAGGATATCATAGTGGTTAGTGCAGATTAATTAAGTAAAAGTAACTTTTTTTCAAAATTCTACATTGCTTTTAGCACAAACCCCACCATAGCCGATTGGATAAGACACTGCACATATTAGGCGGCTGAAGTGTGAAGGTCCCACGATCGGTCCTACCGCGCCGCTTTCGATCTAACGGGTCAGGAGTTTTGGGCTATTTTCTCTAGATGTAGCGTGAGAATGCGTTAGAACTCTTTAAAAAGTCCTCCGCCCAACCCCCCCCCCAAAGACAGATCCCCCTTTTGTAGGCTTGCCATAACGCAAAACGTTACTTGCGTATTATCCCGGCGGTCCGCCAAGATGTGGGATTTTTCGCCAAGATAAATGCCGGAAACATGAAATTATTGATGGTTTGAAATACGATTGGCAAAAGTTTGCTAGCTCATTTGACGTAATAATAGTTTGGCAGGAATGACCGCCGGGATAATACGTAAGTACCCACAAAACACTTGAACACTTGCTTTTAGCACTTTTCCAAATTTGTTTTTCATGTGTTTTCTGCTACCTGAAAAGCTTTAATGAATATTTTGGTGGGGATGTATTCGACGTGATTTTATCTTTCAGTTTTTTTATTTGCTGATATTAATATTTTTATCTGATGTCCATTGTTACCAAAAGTAAATTTGATGGAGTACTATGTCTTGTTGTAAGTCTCTATGTAAGTTATGGGGGCCCTAGACCATGGCCTATTTTTCTGGGTGGCATTTTTTCAGATCACCTTAAAGGTATAATCTTTATGTAAAAAATGAAAAATATATGGATTTTATGTTTTAAAAAAAAGTCAACAAGTGTGTGTGTGTAGGGGGGGGGGTTTGGAAAAAAATTAAACCCCCAAAGCAATATTTTTTATCACACTTAGACAGGCAGGAGGCATTCTTTGACTACGCCTCACATACCCCAAACCAAAGACGGATGGGATTAGGGGAGGGGGGTGGAGGATGTGCCGCCTCTCCTTAAAAAAAAAAGAAATTAATGTAAAAGATCTTATTTTACTTCCATAAAATGAATATGCATGTGAATCTTTCAACTGTCCCCCCAACCCATTAACAAACAGAAACTTTTCTTTTCCTGTATTTCTATATCAAAGGAATGTGCCTTCTGGGAAACTCTTCTTGGGACAAAGAGATGTCCGCAGGGTTTTGCGGTGAATCTGGACAAGGGGTTGGGGGTCTGTTGTTTTCAATGAAATGATCCCACTCCCACTATAATCAGTTGAAACTCCCGATTTGTGTACTTGTAGCAGATTAGTTGTTTCAAAAAATATTTGAAATAATTTAAGGATTATATATATATATATATACATATGTGTGTGTGTGTGTATGTTACAGTGAAAACCCGAATTAACTAGGGAAAACATGTTCTAACTAAGGAATACCTGATTTATTCAGGTTTTGACCGATTTGTTAGACCATAATTTTTACATCTATCAAAAATTATTGCATTATTTTAACGATATGTTATAGGACAGGCAGTTTTTTTTTGGGGGGGGGGTGGTCTCGCAAAGAGCCAGCGGTAGCATATTTTTGTGGGCCCCCCTATATCGGTGGCCGGACCCAGTGATGTTTTTTTGGGTCTCGCAAAGGGCCAGCGTTAGCATATTTTCGAGGGTGGAGCAAGATAAGGATTCCAGCTCAACTTGCCCATCGATTTGATAGATAGCTAATGGCGCGGATGCAACAGACCCTCGTCCGTATTCATCACTTGTTATAACATTAAACTTATTTTGTTTCTTATCTAACAACTGTAATTTTTCAAGAAATCTATTTTCCCAATATTTAGTGCATAAAGCATTAAAAATCTGGAATTCAAATGGGAAAACGGGTGTAGGGGGAGCTTGCAGTGAGAGCTGGGTTTGAACCCAACCCAAGGACTTATGGGTGGTAGAACAAGGCGCAATCTGGCTTAGCCAAAAGGTGTTAGGAAAAGTAACTGTAAACCTTACCTTAAAGGTTCCATGATATGTGGTTGTGGTTTTTCTTTATTATAACTGAATGCTGTATAATTAACTTTAATTATTTGCCTTAAATCTAAAGCACATATAGCTCTTATTTTTCTTAATTAAAGTTCGTACTTAACACTATTCTAATATTAACGCTTCAAACAAGCACCTAATTGCTGCAAAACTTTTTGCTTAATGTGTTTCTGTGATTGGCCACTAGAGGCGCTGTATTCCCGGCGACTTGCCGCGGAGATATTTTCTTTTCTTTTCACGTCACAGGTCCGCAGTAATTAGTGACGTCGCTGCCTGGCCGACAGTATAAAAGTTCGCCGCGATCGAGAGAGGAGAGGCGAAAAGGGTGATGAGACAAGATGTGTGTGGAAGGAAGCTCGTGGCCAGCCGTGTGAGATGCTCTGAGCTGAGTCAAGTGATTATCCTGGAGCCTTCCCACCGCCGCTTCCAATAAAGCCTTTTGATACCCTGCAAGTTTATTTCAAGACGATGCTGTTATCCAGAACGTCCGACGACACAGGGATGCTGTACTACACCAAATATCTGTTTTTTTCTTTGTTCATCCCCATCTGTATACAAGCTTCACACCTCATTACTAAAATAAAAGAACTATCAAGGTAAACGCTTTTGTCATCTTTTACCTGGCAAGCCCTCAATTCATTTTCTTACTAGCTTTTACTGCTTTAAAATTTTGAAGTATAAAAACTCTGCTAAACACAGACAAAAGGTACCCGTTCGACCGCCCTTCAATTGTGTTCCCGTAAGTGCTAATGATCTAAGTTAAATTTAGAAGTGTCAAAACCTGGAAACAAAATTTGTGTTAAGTAGTACATGACCACGATTGAAGAGTGTTTTGGAGACAAGGATAGCAACTGAGGTATTTGAAGACATCAACTTTTATTTATCATAACTTGACACAGAAATATATCACAATCTATAAACTTCATAAGTACTGGCAAAATAATTTTGAAAATTGCTTTAAAAGCTATTTAAATATCAATTCTAACTTGCTGCTTTACCCTGAAAAAAAACATGCTGACCGGAAAACTTTCAATTTTCAGAAAAAAGATGTAAAAATTACGGTGGATACACAAAGTTCGATGTGACAGCAGGTGTTTGTACTTTAAAAGAAACTAACACTTCTACTTTACTTTAAAAAGGTTAAAAATGGAAACACTTAGTATTGATAAAAACATACTGTCATTCAAAGATTAAGTTAAATTAAAAGCATATTTAGATGGCTGTACAAAACTTATCCCAAAGAGCATTCTTGCTCGCTCGTATGGCTACATCACCATTACTTCCTGCTTACCTGCTTCTGTCTGTGATTTCTGCTGTCTATCTGCTTCTGTGACGGCGAAAGCTCCTCCTTTTATTTATGAACGTCGATGGCGCATCTCATTACTGAGTTGTTCCCCAGCTACTCGTTTGAACGGCGTTTACCGGACTTCTAAAGCGCGCCAGTGATTGGGCGAACGGCTTTTAGCAACTTCCTCCGGGAGATGCTTACTGCACCAACCAACCACTACACTCCCACAAGATGGCAGCTGTTTACGAACCGGAGATTTGTGCCGTGCTTCTTAAACGAATGTTGATGCAAGAAAAAGTTTTAAACAGGATTTAAATATAATAAAAAGTTATTCCTTTAAATTCATTTGATTTTTAAGTACTTTATTTACGTTAGGAAGTTTATTAAACTGACGTTAAGTTAAAGCTTTTAAAAAACTTTATTTGAACCTTTCTGTTGCAGCCTTTAAAGATGGATAATTTCATAATTCAGCTAAGTTTAAAAGTTAAATAAACATAAGAGTTGGGATATATATTGTTCACAAATAGCTATTGGGAACAAATTGCCAGGTGTTGTGTGCATTGAGGTGATCGTGCCGCCAGTAGCGTAGCTACAGTGGGTGACACCCGGGGCGGATATAAGTGGTGTCACCCTCCATACGAGCAATTTTTACAACATACAAGCGATATGTTTGGAATTTTTGCTGTACAAGCCATCCGGTGTCACCCCTTTGAGGGTGATACCCGGGGTGGACCGCCCCCCTCTTGCTACGCCACTGCGTGCCGCAACACTACTCTCCCCTCTAGAGAGTCAGTCGGAGGCTGACGAACGATGTTTCAAGCATTATGCAACGCTGCCACTTGTGGACTTTTGCGAGGTCGCTGCCGCTTGTTGCGGACTTTGGTGAGGTTGTGTTGTCGCAGAACTTTCTAATGCTAAGAGTTCAAAGGCACCATTGATATATATGCTAAACTGGATTGCTGTCTGACCGGTTTTTCCCTCCCAAGATTTCGAGCCTTCCCGCAGCGTAAACAAAGCCACGTGCAAACAGAAAAAAGTGGCAAAATACTGTCCTGTGCATATTGTTACGATGCATGACATATTAAAACATGTAATAAATGGATGAAATAATTTAAACCTTAGTTTGGCCGTGAAATAAGGTATGAAATAATTGGATTCATTGTTATAAAGACCCATCGGTAATTTATTTTAACTCATAAAGTTATTTAAACTGTTCTAAATAAGTGTAAAATAAAATTTGACATTGCGTTGTGCATTTTCTGACGAAAGAAATAAATGGATTTAAAATATTAACTATAACAAACATTTATTAAATATAAAAATCTTATTTACATTTACAAAAAAATATTTAAACTGATCTCGAAAATGGCTTAATTTAGAACAATTAAATTATTATTGTTTACCAAAACACATTCTAACTACTTTAGCAATAATAAACAATATTATTAATTATTACAAATTTGTCACTCTTTAATTGATTGATGGCAATTGGATTTACCTGTAATCCGGTGCAGAGAAGGGATGGTCATCTTTTAGTTTTATTTTTTTAACACACTTATTTAAATATCCACTAATGAGGATCACATAAATAAAATTCTGAAAGTTCTTAAACGACGAAAAATTAATACACTAAGAGAACCTTTGCAAAACGATGAAAAATCTCAAACTCTAAGAAACTCTGAGAAATCTGAAAAAATCTGAGAAAATCTACCTTCTCTGGCTGTGCAATCCAGTTTTGCTCAAATCTTCGTCCCCCATTTTTTCCCTAAACTCGTAAATAATTAGTTTAGCCACTCTGTGGCTCCTAATTCTCCTAAACCGACCAGTTACTAACTCTTTTGCCCGAAATTTACCTCTCTCTAACTTGCCATTGGTCATTCCTCAAATCTCACACTTTCTCATTGGATTTCTACAGCCTTATCGTCAACACCTCCATGTTTTTCTTAAATTTTATTTTCAATTTTTCTCCCCTTGATGTTTATTATATTTTTTCCTTTTCTGAAGCTTTGCCTACGAATTCTCACCGACCAACATCAAAAGCTTCCCGCAAATTGCGCCCTGACCACAACAGGTCATATGCATTCAATGATTCCCCTCTTTCGCGGTTGCTCTATTGTAAAACTGCAAGGCGTCCCGCGATACACAAAAATGATTTCTAGCTAGCGAACATTCGTTTTTCCCACTCTTTTCAAAGAACGCCAAAAGATGAAATTTATATGTTCGACTTTCACCAAGATTTCTTTTAACTCTTCCGAGCGCAACGCTTAAAATTATTAATAAATTTCCTGTCCTGACATTTAGCTGAAGTACACTTTTCTATGATATCAATGACTTTTGCACGTGCATGAATTCCATTCCTTCCAACATTATCCCTTATTCTGTTCAATTCCGTATATTTTTGAGACTTGCTTTTATTAAACTCCTGACGCAACTTTTGTGCTAAATTCTTTTGAGAATACCGCATGTTTTTAGTCGACCTTCAGGTGGTCACTAATGAACGTTTTTTAACACCTGCAGATTTTTCTGGAATCGCACTTTCTTAATAAAGGCTTTTTATCTGCATTGGGGCTGTATACAAATTTCTGCACATTACCTACAGGCTCAACCTAACAATATACTTTTATATGATATTCAAATTTCTAACGCTGGTATAAAGAATACAATAGTAATGATGAAATCTTGTTGCTCCTATAATTGTTCCAATAGGTTTGGAGCAATTGATGCATCTGGAAGGAAAATAAAATTTCACAGGTAAGTACTTTTATTTCGTATATTTTCGAACATAACTCTTAATACTGCATTTCACTTGCTGTGTTACTTTATTACAATTTTTATTCTGCTACATAAACCAAATTTATCGTTATTAATTCAAGCTTACATGACTATATTTAAAATATGTACTTTTATTTTGTATATTTTCGAGCATAACTCTTAACACTGCATTTCGCACGTTGTGTTACTTTATTAATATTTTTATTCTGCTATATAAACTAAATCCATGGGCGTAACTTGGGCTTCGAAACTGGGGGGGCAAATGTCATTCTAAATGAAAGTCCATATATGCGTGCCCGTACACACACATATATATATATATATAATCTTTATATATATATATATATATATATATATAATACACAGTGGCGGCTCGTCATTAAGGGCCAGAGGGGCCTGGCCCCACCGACTAACCACCGTCTAAACCAAAGTATCTTCCTATTATGTCAGACAGTTCTTTCAATAATTTACCTTCATTAAAAAAATGCACGCATTTTACTCTATTTTAATACTATCCACTAAAAAAAGCATTTAAAAATCCGATAGTTATACGATTTTCCCCCTATCTAAGCCATGCATGAGCTGGCTTGCCCTGAATTTGGCGTCTTTTCTCCGTTCACCGGGTTGACATATTTGGCATTGACCACAAAAGCCATATTGACGCGGAATTAACTTGGCTTCCAAGCGGTTTATTTGGCGCTGTCTTCTGGCCCCAGATCTTCGGGCCCTCGCATGGTTATCTGCACGACTGTACGGGGAAATTTCGGCAATCGGTAGCTATTGGCGAAATTTTCCGCTTAGGAGGAAATCATTTTTTATGTGCGTGATCTATTTTTGCAGTGCAGTCCCTAATATTTAGAATTTAATAGCATCAACGCGGACAGCTTACGCCATTGCATTGCAATCATGGCACGTTTATGTTGGGTTGTTGCCACAAAAAGGATTAGAAAGGGTTTTTCAACCTATCCATAGAAATTTTTAATAGGGCGCCGTCCGTATTTTCAATTCGCAAGTGAGGATCGATGACGTCAGTTGCTTTAAGATACGTAAAAATTACGCCACAATTTTCTCATTTATTCCAGCTCTTTTTTCAACACAGGGAGACGATATTTTGATTAAAATTTACGGTAGAAATAAACTAAGAAATTCACGATTATTATTATTAGAAGTGGTATTTTAATCCGGTGCTTATTTAAAAATTGAAATGTCTTAACACAGCTGAAAATGTTCATTTTAAAAATTACAAAGTTCGTTTTAAAGCGCGATATATTAAAATTTTCTATTTACTTTTTTTTTATTTTTGGCATTTAATTATGGGGCGGGCGTTGCCTAACATATCATGCATGCTGCGAGTATAGCTTTATTTTAACGTTGAATTACGTTCCTCCATAGTGGTCCTACATAAAGCAAAAATTTAATGATACCGTTTGAAAACTACTATGCAAAATATCGAAATTAACTCCCTCGGCCAACCGGGGTATCCTTTACGGCAGTTAAACAGTGACATCATAAATTTTTAAAAAAATGCTTAAGCTCTGCAATTCTAACGCCCTGTCACAATTAAAGCGGGAATAAATAGTTCCTCGAGATTACACAGTTTGATGTTTTTCAGGAGACAGGACCATGGAGGATATATAAGATATCGCTATATTGGATACATGGATATTTAAAATGGCACCCCTTGGATAGTTTCTCCCCACGGTGAGATGAAATTTTTTTGGGTGCTAAATACGCCAATCTTATAAAACTCTGCATAAATTAAATATATATGGAGAGTTTCCTTAATGGCAACGATTATGTGAAATGATTATTATTTATGTTAATGCGTAAATTGCAAAGAATCGCCATAGAATCAAAAGATCCCATCGGTGCCAAATAATCTAAGCTGCTTCTTTTAAGCGAGTTTTGAAGAGGGAGAAGCAAAGATAGATAGTATCATGTACGTAATAGGTAGTATTATTAGATTTGTAAGGATAATATGAATAAATCACAATATACCACGTTAATAAATATTTCATGAAATTAAAAGTGTTTAACCTTTTTCAACGGTTGTCTTACAACCAACTAAACGAAAAGTAATTCTAACTTACGTTAATATATCCCGCCGTAATTTCAACAGAGGCGATTTCTTGAACTTTTTTAAAAATAAAATTCTGTTTCGTCACATGCAGATATGATTATAGTAAAATATTCGCTTCTTCCCGTATGAAGAGCGGGTACACAGCTATTTTAAAAACATCTCTTGAAAATACCAATACCATAAATGAATTCAGAAGACCTCAAAACGTGTAAATACGCCAAAATCTCGAAGTCGAATTTTTTCATGATTACAATATTTCCTTACATAGTACATGTTCGGAAACAAATAAACGGTTGTCCATTTTATGTAGTGTCTTAGGTATTTAATGCTACAGCTTGAACCTAAAAAACAGTATGATGTAGAAATAAGACATTTTGAAAGCCAGGAGTTCTCTGCAAACCATTAAGCTTTTCACTTTTTTGATAGTGAATGACACTGACGTAGTTTTTGAGTCATTATACTGCAATGATGCCAGGTTAGTACTCATGACGCAAACTTTACGTCAAGAGTCAAATAATTTTGCTTAACAAAGTTCATTGGAAGGATTGGAAATTGCAATATGTGTTCACTATAAAAAAAAAAAAAAAAAAAAAAAAAAAAACTCCACAGCCACTGGACATGAGCAGGGCTTGACTGTCAAGAAACATTTGACGGTCAAAAACTGAAGCGGCCGACTTTGATTTTCAAACGCTCTTTCCAATAAGTAAGGAGAGGCATCATTTTTAATTTAAACAAAACTACATTTTCCCCTCAAAGCGCAACTATAATGGACGTCTTCTATTTAAGGAATTCCTGAGAAACAAACCCTATGATGTTCATTAGTACATTGGAGTCTTTTCTCCAGACTAATAGTTTATCTTTCTTTAAAATTTACCGATTTGACAAGAAAATTACGAAAACTACTTACCTGTACTCATGCACAAAGCAAGTTAATATTTCACTGCAGGATACAGATATTCGGCTGGTAAAATTCATTTAACTTAACCAAACTTGACACACAGGCATCATTTATTTAGATTAGCTCTTTGTAATCCATTCTTTGCAGCTCATTCAACCCTCTTGTACATCTCCTGTGTCCTAACATCGAGTCAATATGCTTGCGGGGAAAAACTGGTCCTATTCTATTTAAGTGAACACAGATGTGACTGATTTTTGCGTTAACGGGAGATAAAAGGGCCGCGTTCGACATTTAAATCACTCCAATTTTTCACAGAATCTTAATGGACATTTAGTGATGACATGTTCTTATGTTTTGTTTGTAGGTCCAGAAAAACGATCATTTTATGCCTTGTTAAAAAGCCGCTTTTCTTGCGGGGTTTGAAATACATTACAATGAAACTCATTGCACTGCACATTTTCTATTTTCTGTAACCTCTGTTCCTGCGGTACTTTCTTTAATGTTAGCGATGTTAGAAAAAAAAAAAAAACGCTATTTCTTTACTTACCTTTTATTTCCATGACATTTTATCTCTAAATTTGCTAAAGTGAAAAAACGAAACTTTTGTAAGCTCCTTTAAAAGTTTTCTTAGTGAAAACGTAAGTTCGTTAGCATTTGAAAATGGCTGTGTAAACATCGTCATGTCTTTAACGCCGTAATAAAAAGTTTACATTTCTCGCCGATAGATGGCGCTGTTCCTAATTTGCATAAAATAAGAACTCTTTTTTTTCCCTATGCAAATATCCATCGTAGTCCCGCACTAACTGGCAGGTATAAAAAGGGCATCACAAGTTAACCTTTCAGTCAGTCAGAGAGTGTTCTCGATCTGCTATGTTGTGTGTGTAATCAACCGACGTGATTCAAGTAGGGCCGGATCAGGGATCCGTGCTGCGGTACCCAGATGGTTCAATATGATGTGATGTGTTTTGTGAATCAGAATAAGATCGCCGCTGGCGACTTATCTTCGAGAAAGCTTATTTTTATTTGTGCTACCAATCGGATGTTGCTTAAGTATTGTGTCTTCACCATGTGCACTGTGTAAACCTACCATAATCATCTTGTTTCAATAAACTACAGAAAAAAGGTACCTAATTTGTCTTTCTTATTTAAACGCATATTCAAAACCAAAGATTTCTACTGTGCAACTCAACTTAAATGAGTTTCAACTCTGCCTAGAATCTACAAAAACTTATTTTACAGATAAAATCCAGTGACTATTCAGTTTCAGCCAAAGACTTTTAATTTGTTTGTTGAATAGCTTAATTTATAATACAATATAATCAGTTAAGTTAGTAGTTTCCTTTTCACGGTTATGGGCCTTCAAGCCCAAGTTTAAATGTGTTTTGAATATGTCGAGTGTATTTATAATGTGTTTTGTTTTTAAAGTGTTTTTAACGTATACAAACAGATTTTAAGTGCCTTAAAATTATAAGAGGGCGGGCCTGTAGTGTTTTTAATCTTTCCTTGTAAATTGTGTTGTATCCTAACTTTCCAAAATGGAAGCTTCAATTACCCAAATAGAAAAATTGTCTGCCGACAATTATGAGTCTTGGCAGGAAGACGTAAGGGTATTGTTGATGGATAGGAATTGTTGGGAAATAGTCAGTGGTGTAGAAAAAAGACCCCCTGAAACTGACGCTAAGGAATTAAGGGATTACAAGATTAGATACGGGCGTGCTTACAGCACGATATTTTTGAACATTTCAAATGAATATAAGCCTCTTATTTCTGGCACTTATGACCCCAAAGAAGTTTGGGAAAAATTAAATAAACACTTTAAACCTGAATCTAGAGCTCGTGCTATGAGACTCACAGATGACTTTTTTTCATGTAGATTGAACGAAGGGGAGGAAATAGGCTTATTTGCAGCCAGGTTGAGGATGATAGTTAAGCAATTAAAAGACGCTAACGCTCCCCCAGCTGACTGGTATCAGTCATTTCAATTGCTAAGGTACTTACCCTCGGAGTATCAGGGAATTGTTCAAACAATTTACCGCTGGCCTGACGAAACATTTAAGTTCGATTTAGTTTTAGCCGAACTTTTGGCTGAAGAGGCCAGACTAAAGCAAAGTGTAGGGGATCAAGCTACCGTCGCAATGTCTAGTCAAGTGAAGCGTGTCCCACCTAAGAATACTGTAAAGAAAGACACTAGAAAGTGCTATAGGTGTGGTAGAATCGGACATTTAATTGCTAACTGTAGGATCCCTCCCCCCAGTAATCGTAAAAGTAACAAACGACAACCCAAGAATCATATGATAGAAGCCCACACAAGTGAGGATTTAAATGATTCTTCATGGATTTTTGATACAGGGGCTAGTGCTCATTTTTGTCGGGATAAAAGACTTTTTAAAAACTTTGAACCAATTAAAGGTCGGTCGATGTCGGTCGCCATAAACGGCATTGATTGTTCCATTGAGGGAAGGGGAACAGTCGAGTTAAAATTTCAAGGTGGTAAAGTTTTAAAAACATTAAAAAACGTCCTCTATTCCTCTAAATTAAGGAGAAATCTCCTGTCAGGTCCTGCATTGGACACTGAGGGCATTACATTTAGAGGGGGAAATAACAAAGTAGAGGTATTTTCACGTGACCGACAAAAACTATTTACAGCACACAAGAAACGTGGTCTGTACCATGTTTACCCTACAATAACTAATAAAAAGAAAGCAGAAGCTAATTTTTCTTCAAAAGGTGACAATCAGAACTTAGAACTTTGGCATAGCCGTTTTTGTCATATTAATTGTAACGCTATAATTGAAACTAGTAAGGGAAAGGTATTTGGCCTACCCGTTTTTAAATCTAAGCCGTATAAACCCTGTCATGTTTGTAAAATAGCAAAAACTAGAAGAAAGAGCTTTAAAAGTATTCCCAAGATTCGATCGAACAAACCCCTCCAACTTTTGCACATGGATGTATGTGGACCTTTACCTAACCCATCCATATCGGGACATAGATTCTTTTTAACGATAACAGATGACTACTCAAGAAAAGTCACTGTTTATCCTATGAAGCAGAAATCTGAAGTCTTCGAAAATTTTAAGAGGTACCAAAAACGTGCAGAACGGTTTTTAAACAGAAAAATTATCAATATCAGAACTGACAATGGCATGGAATTCTGCCATAATGAATTTAAGAAGTTTTTGGAGGAGGAGGGCATTAAAGCTGAAAGAACCAATGATTATACGCCGGAACAGAACGGTGTAAGTGAGAGATTTAATTACACGGCCTTGGACGCTGTAAAAGCTATGTTACACTCCAGTAAACTGGGAAATGGTTTTTGGTCGGAAGCATTGTTATGTTTCACATACACCTGGAACAGAGTATGCCACGCAAACCAATCTAAAACACCATTTGAGCTATTTTGTGGTCGCAAACCTTCAGTAAAGCATATACGGACTTTTGGATCAAAAGCGTTCGTAGGTGTACCACGTCAATTACGAAGTAAGCTCGAAATGAGGGCAAAACAAGGCATACTAGTTGGGTACGCAATGTTTACCCGTGGCTATAGAGTATGGCTACCGAGTGACAGAAAAGTCGTTGAAACAAGTAACGTAACGTTTGATGAAAATTTACCCACTCGTGAGAGCAGCGGAGTCGTGCTGGAACCCATTACAGCGGAAGAAAGTTCCGATGAGGAAAGGGAACCAGAAACAGAAGATTACGAGAAACCTAGCACATCCGAAGAAAAGTTTGAAATAAGTAGCGGTGAATCCGATGAGGAGGAGGGAGAAGAAACAATTCGTTTTTCTAAGTCTAAAGACCGAGTAGCACCACCTAAAGATGTAGTTTGGATGAGAAAAGCCGTCCCTAGGTCAGACGGGTCCAGAAATGATATATACTACGGTATATCAGGAAGCAATATAAGATTACGATCCTGTAGAGAGGTCGAGGCATATTGCAAGAAACATGGACTTAAGTATGACCCAGAAAAATTTAGTTTCAAAGGTAAAGATACCTACACCGGCATTGTGAAAGACGAAACGAATTTAACCAGTTCCTGACTAGAGGATATAGTAATTCCAAACTCATATTTTCAAGCAATAGATTCTCAAGATTCAGAAGAGTGGAAGAAAGCCATGACTGCAGAAATGAATGTTATGTACGAAAGAGAAGTGTGGAAACTTGTACCCGTACCTCAAAATGTAAAAGTAATAGGCAATAGATGGGTATTCACAGTAAAACACGACTCAAATGGTAAAATAGCACGATACAAAGCTAGACTGGTCGCTCAAGGATTCGGTCAAAGAAAAGGTGAAAACTACGACCAAGTTTTTAGTCCAGTGGTCAATTTCTCTGTAATACGATTATTTTTCTCTTTCTTAGTTGGACATTTTCATTGGTTTCATATGCAAGTAGACATAAATTCTGCATACCTATACGCCCCAGTAAAAGAAGATATTTATATGAAGCAGCCCAAAGGATTCGAAGAGGAAGGTAAAGAAAACTACGTCTGTAAGCTCAACAGAGCTATTTACGGCTTAAAGCAGAGTGGACGTGAATGGTTCAATGAAATACACGGAATTCTAAGTGAGTTAAATTTTAATAAGCTAGAGTGGGCTAATTGTGTCTACATTTATGAAAATAGTTTAGTTTTACTACTGTATGTTGACGACATGGTGTTTATATCTAAAACCAAAGAAAAAATAGAGAAGGTAATTAAACTTTTAGAAGATAAAGTAGATCTAAAGAAGTTGGGTAGAACGAAGAAACTACTCGGGGTACAATTTGTTGAAAATAAGGAAGGTCTATTTATTCACCAGGAAGATTACATCAATAAAATTTATGAGCGGTTTAAGAAGTATCAGATACCATTAGTTTCATTGCCAATCGCAACTGGAATTGTAATGTCAAAGACGCAAAGTCCTAGTAACGATGCTGAGACTAAGGAAATGGAAAAACTGCCCTACCGTAATATTTTGGGATGTTTATCGTTCTTGGCTAGTAGAACCAGACCTGATATATCTTACGCTGTAAATATCCTTTCTCAATTTCAATCTAACCCCGGCCAACATCATTGGAACCAATTAGTAAAACTACTGGGATATGTAAAGTCAACATCGAAGTTAAAGCTAAAACTTTCCAACATTAATGAAATTTCAATAAACTGTTATTCTGATGCCGATTTCGCCTCAAATAGAGATGATCGTGTGTCGATGGGAGGTCACATCTTAATGTTAGACAAAACCCCAATCTCGTGGCGAACTTTTAAGCAGAAATGTGTAGCCTTGTCATCTATGGAATCTGAGTTTATTGCCCTGACAGAGGCATCAAAAGAGCTGTTATGGATGTATAGAATCCTAGATGAACTAAAAGGTTTAGACATTCTTCCAGAAAATTTAAAAGTTACCTTATTTTGTGACAATCGTGCAGCTATCGACTTTTCAAATTCTCCTATAGAGAACAATCGCACCAAACACATACATGTAAAATACCATTTCTTAAGAAGCCTCGTTTTAGAAAAATTGTTTAAATTGGAATATATTAACACTAAACAAAACCCCGCAGACATTTTCACAAAACCCTTACCCAAAATCAGCCTGTCCACTTTCAATGACAAAATTTTTAGTTAAGTGTGAAAGACCTACTCCCGTTTGTGGGAACCTAGGCAATTTTTTGTCTCCTATAAGCCCTTCGGCTTGAGACCTTTTTTGAGGGGAAAGGGGGGAAATTTTTTGAAATTTTTGATGGAAAAAAAAAAAAAAAACAAAGAAAAATGAACTTTATGTAATCGTGTTTGTCCTATTATGTCTGTCTGACATCTTTACAGTCGAGGGAGTAAAGTTCCCCACGGAGTGCGATATTCTTAGCTCTGGTCTTTCTCTGAAGTTTTCGAGCAGCCTCAAAAGCGTCTCGCGAGGTGAAACTGTAATTTGCCAGAGAATCCTGAGGTGATTGGTTAGTTCTAAGAGTAGAGTATTTTCGTCCCAATCACAGGAGATGTTAAAGTTTTATTTCAGTAAGTCCCATTTTTGCTAGTGGAAGCTCCTATATGTCCACCCTAGTCTGTAAGGTGTTGTGTCAGGCATATAATGTGTTAACCTATAACACAAACTTTTTTTTTCAAATTTTCCCGGATGCATCCCAGCTCGATCTCAGTTGGTTTCAATTCGAGCTTTTTTCAAATTTAATTCGTATTTTTTTTTTCATTGCAATGTACTGTACTGTATTATATTGAATGAACTTTGCAAAATGTGAGTATTTTCTAAAGTGCACTGAACGTATATCAAGAGTAATTTTGAAGTATGAATATTTTTATGATTAGAAATGTGTTTATTAATGTCCTAGCATATGTGTTTATTAATGTTCTAGCATAAGTGTTTATATTTGAATGCATTTATATAGTAATTTCTAGTAAGTTGAAAATTTTTTGAAATGAAGTAATTTTTGAAATGTGTACTAACCATGCTGGCCAGCAACAACTGTATATAGTGTTTCTACTAACCCTTAGTGAATTTTGAAGTATTTTTCATGCATCATGTTTAACTTAATTTTTCGTTAAAGAGGAAAGGTTACCTCTAATTTTCGTTTACTTTGAATCTGCCAGTTTCCTAAATGTCATGGAAGGCGGGCCCTTGTTAGAAAAAAAAAAAAAAAACGCTATTTCTTTACTTACCTTTTATTTCCATGACATTTTATCTCTAAATTTGCTAAAGTGAAAAAACGAAACTTTTGTAAGATCCTTTAAAAGTTTTCTAAGTGAAAACGTAAGTTCGTTAGCATTTGAAAATGGCGGTGTAAACATCGTCATGTCTTTAACGCCGTAATAAAAAGTTTACATTTCTCGCCGATAGATGGCGCTGTTCCTAATTTGCATAAAATAAGAACTCTTTTTTTTTTTCCTATGCAAATATCCATCGTAGTCCCGCACTAACTGGCAGGTATAAAAAGGGCATCACAAGTTAACCTTTCAGTCAGTCAGAGAGTGTTCTCGATCTGCTATGTTGTGTGTGTAATCAACCGACGTGATTCAAGTAGGGCCGGATCAGGGATCCGTGCTGCGGTACCCAGATGGTTCAATATGATGTGATGTGTTTTGTGAATCAGAATAAGATCGCCGCTGGCGACTTATCTTCGAGAAAGCTTATTTTTATTTGTGCTACCAATCGGATGTTGCTTAAGTATTGTGTCTTCACCATGTGCACTGTGTAAACCTACCATAATCATCTTGTTTCAATAAACTACAGAAAAAAGGTACCTAATTTGTCTTTCTTATTTAAACGCATATTCAAAACCAAAGATTTCTACTGTGCAACTCAACTTAAATGAGTTTCAACTCTGCCTAGAATCTACAAAAACTTATTTTACAGATAAAATCCAGTGACTATTCAGTTTCAGCCAAAGACTTTTAATTTGTTTGTTGAATAGCTTAATTTATAATACAATATAATCAGTTAAGTTAGTAGTTTCCTTTTCAAGCGACCTGCTAAATTTACAGCATTCTAAGCTCAATGTTCATGTTTTTCCTTGACTTGGACAGAAAATTTTAAATTTTTAAGAGAGTCCAGTACATTATTTTTATTTATTTATATTTTATTTTACTTTTTATTTATTTATTTTTGGGAGGAGGGGGAGGTTGATATTGTAAATACACTGCTGGCCATCGTAAATGCAACACCCTGAAGGAAGCATGCAAATAATATGAAATTTACAACATGCATTAGCTGAGGTGAGATATGCAAATGATTAGAATTTCAGCGCAGACGCACATCAAGCGCGCCTGTGGCGCCACCTCAAAGCGCTATTTAAGGCTTGGAGATTTCGACGGTTTCAAGTACAGCAATTGTGTTTTTCTTGCTTTTTTTTCAAAAAAACGATAAATTATGCCTCGTAGGAAACAACGATCATCTTTTGATCAAGTATCCGAGTTTGACAGAGGAAGGATAGTGGCATACCGAGATTGTGGGTTATCTTTCAGGGAAATCGGTCGTCGTATTGGACGAAACCAAACAACTGTGATGCGGATATGTGATCGTTGGGTGCAGGAGGGTACGACGGACAGACGTGATCGACCGCATCGACCTCAGTGCACCACGTCACGTGATGACAGGCAGATTGTACGCATGGCAGTGACGGACCGCTCAGTCACATCACGAACCATATCACAGCAGATTCAGTCTGTAACGCATCATCCAGTGTCTGCGCGTACCATTCGACGTCGTTTACAGCAGAATGGTCTGTCCGCAAGACGTCCGTTGCTTTGTCTACCTCTGACGCGGAACCACAGACGTCTCCGCCGCCAATGGTGCGATGAAAGAAGGATGTGGACGACAGAATGGAATGAAATTCTCTTTACTGACGAGTCACGCTTCTGTATGCAACACCACGACGGTCGGATTCGAGTCTGGAGACACCGTGGAGAGAGGATGCTGAACAGCTGCATTATGCACCGTCACACTGGTCCTGCACCGGGTATTATGGTATGGGGCGGTATCGGATATCTCTCTCGCACTCCTCTAGTACGTATTGCCGGTACTTTAACCAGCCAGCGCTACATCTCCGAGGTGTTGGAGCCAGTTGTCCTTTCTTACCTTCAGGGCTTGCCAACAGCCATATTTCAGCAGGATAATGCACGGCCACACGTGGCACGCATTGTCCAAGGGTTCTTCGTCAATCACCAGATTGAATTGCTTCCCTGGCCGGCGCGCTCTCCGGATCTTTCGCCGATAGAAAACATGTGGTCCATGGTTGCTCAACGACTGACCCAGAGTTCATCCCCAGCTGTCACACCAGATCTACTTTGGCAACGTGTGGAAGCTGCTTGGTCTGCTGTACCCCAAGAACACATTCAAAGTCTCTTTGAATCAATGCCGAGGCGTGTGGCAGCTGTGATCTCCAACAACGGCGGCTACTCTGGGTACTGATTTTGGCAGGAACCACGCTTCATAGAATGCTGTAAATTTAATCATTTGTTACTTGGTCAACATGTTATCTA
>JAWZYV010014371.1:0-94313 GCA_038373885.1 Cheiracanthium punctorium
GCCCAGTGTTCAAAGTGTTTGTGTGATCATGTTTCAGAAGAAGTAAGTCGACATGCGCCATCAAAAGCGAATTTCATTCTTGGTTTTGGAGTTTGTCCTTCCTCGTCGCTCTGATGAGGAATTTCTAGTTCATGTGTGATTTCGTTCAGTGGGGAAGAAAAGCATGTTCACCCCTACGACGCGTTGTGTATGCCATCGTGTTCCGTATGAAAGAAAGTACGTCTTACCTAAGGGGAATAAATCTCCTTTCGTCATCGTTGTGTGAATTTAAAATGTGACCCACTATACGATCGTCTTCTTAAAACTATGTCGCTCTCACTACAAAGTCGTACCAGTTATAATCTTTACACAATAATCCATCGTCTTTTTACGATCACCACCTTCCACCGTACATCTCCATAGGACAAGGCTATTAGTCACGAATTGGTGTATTCTGTCCCACTCTTCCGGAAGAGCTCTTTCCAGTTCTTGGAGAGTTTGTGGGGGTGGTTGGCGGCCAGCAATTCGTCTTCCTAGAGCGTCCCAAACGTGTTCTATTGGATTCATGTCTGGAGAACACGCTGGCTATTCTATTTGTACGATTCCTTCCTCGAAAAGGAAATCCTCCACCAGGTTAGCACGATGTGGCCTGCAGTTATCGCCCATTAAAATGAAGTCATCTCCGATTGCTGCAGCGTAAGAGACTACAATAGGTCTGAGGATCTCATCCCTATATCGGCGACCAGTCAGAGGTCCATCTCGAATGATGTAGAGGTCTGTGCGCCGTCCATGGAGATGCCACCATACACCAACACTCCCCCACCGCCAAAGCTGACACTTTCGTGTACGAACGCAGGATTATTCCTACTGCCACGGTCCCTCCAGATGAAAATATGCCTATTATCAGGATGAACTGAAAAACGGGATTCGTCAGAAAAAAGAACATTGCTCCATTCATTTCTCCTCCAGTTCACATGCTCTGTTGCCCACTCCCTGCGGTCGCGACGATGCCTTGATGTTAGTCTAACACATGCCATCGGTCGGCGAGCATAAGACCTACACCATGGAGCCAGTTTCGGACAGTCTGAGTTGAAACCGTGGTGCCAGTAGCCGGGCGAAGGTGTTGTTGGAGAAGAGTAGCGTTCATATTCCGGTGTCTCCAAGCCGCTAACACTAAATAACGAACTTCGTTGGGCGTTGTTGCCCGTCTACGACCTTGCCCTGGTCTTCGGCCTGCACTTCCAGTCGCCAAAAACCGGTTCCAGATCCTGGAAATCACACTTTGTGACACTCCAATGGCTTGCGCTACTTCGGCTTGAGTTTGGCCCCCTTCTAACCCACCGACAACTCTGCAAGCTTCTGAATATGTTAAATGACTTCGCTGAGACATCGTACTCATCGAAGCAAAGCAGTCACTGAATGCTGATCATCCTTGTCTTCAATGTCTTTTATTCAGTTGAAAGTCCAATTTCATTCGCTGCCGCTGAAGCGATGTTTTTGACGTCGAACTCAAAATTAGCATGTTGGTTGAACTGTCAGATGAACGAGTTTATGCCTTGGCACGTATCAATAATCTTCAGTTTTGCCAAATATTTTCATCGCTGTTGGATCACTCATACATTATCAGGTAAGCTTTGGTCGGCATTCAATGTTACAATGGCATATACTTTGTTTTGAAGAGGGATGCTAAATATTCGATGGTCGGTGCCATCAGAGTTGAGCAAAAAGTAGTTTAACGTAAGGTGCCTGATTTCCTTCTGTAGCAGATCACCGAGGGTATCAGCGAAGATCTTGGGCGATGCATTCACTAACAGCGTCTTCATTACTTCAGAAATATATCTGTCCATATTGAGGACGTTCAAATTCAGCATCAAGAATTTGAGTTGGTTGAACTTTCAGATGAATGAGTTTATAAAAAAAGTTAATCAAGTCTGTTATACACTGTTCGTAACGAAACAGTACACAACAAAATCGTTAATAGTTTCACTCGTCATATACTGTGAACAAAGCCATTGTAAAGTATGCTTTCAAATTTCGAATTCTTTTATGAAATTCTTTGAAATGTGGGTGACATCGAAGAAACAACCACACCAATTCATTAGGAAATTCGGAATGTCCTACATCAATCTTACAGTCCCCAAAATGGTTTCGGTTAAATTTTGTTTTTACTCTTCAGAAAAATGCAAAGCTCCACGGTGAATGCAATCCATTTTAAAAAGTTTTCAACTATGATAGTAAGTATCCACATTTGTGGCAGCTTTGTAGATACTTAGACTGTTTACCCTAAGTATTTGTTGACGTCTAGTTGTTCTATGTCGTTCTCCTTCCAAATACTGATCATCTGCTTCATCTGCTTGTGTTTGAACTGCACGTTCACACATTTGGGCCAAGTGGCTGCTGCCGGTGATCAAATGTTTCCACAGCTCGTTTTTGAGCTACACTTTCATGAATTTACGTCTTTATAATACATCTATGATGATAATTCTTTACGATTGAAATTGTAAATTTCTCTATAGTGCTTCAATTCAAACATAAAATACTTATATTTTTCTAATTCAAAGAAAATACATCTTGCATAAACAAATTCTACAAACGTAAATTCAATCTTATAGATAGGTCATTCCACGTCAAATCAAACACAAAACTGGAGAAAGTTCACCACACCAACTTAGATTTTCCTCAAGTTTTATATAGAGGATTTATGGGCTAAGATATCAACAAATCTCAATTTTGAAGTTTCTACGATAACTAATTACAGAGAAATTAATTATGCAAATTTTTAAGGTTTCTGCAAGATGCGCCAACTTTTTTCTCAATTCCTTAAATAACTCCTTACCTTTAAAAGTTACTGAAGTGAAAATTTGTTTCTAGGAGTAACTTTTTACGCTGATTCTAAAAGTGTTATTTAAATTTGCGCATCTTCTATAGTTTATGCATGAGCACTGCATTTGCTAAAAAACATCATGAATTTTTTTCGGCATGTCTGATCACAGACATATGTTTTGAATTTTTATATGTTGTTAAGATGGAATAACCCTACATCCCAAAAAAATTTCATCTTGGCTTTCTGCTCAGGAGCGGAGAAAAAAAAATGTATGTATGTATCTATATATGAGGAGTTTCATATGCAACATTTATACTGAACATGAAAAAATTCAGTAGCGTTAGTCAATTTTATTATGTCTTTTAAATTGATATCAGAAATTTAACTACTACTACAGGCATTTGCAAAAACTAGAAAATACATAAAATTGCTTGCATCGGAAAACGTAAAACAAACAAACAACAAAAAATGCATGTCACACACAGTGTTAAATTAAAAAGAATTCTAAAGTTAAAATTTTGAGTTACTTTTAATTTAACCCTGTTGTTTTTGGCAGCCATCCATCAGCCAATAAATCTTTGGAATTCTATATGACACTCAAGTCAATAGAAGAAACAAAGTTTATTGAAAGAATTGAATTCCTGTAAGTTACAGTACTTATTTACCTTTAACAGAATGCGAACAAAATTGTGCTTTGGCTAGTTTTGTGGATGGATACAGCAATTTGAAATAGGTTTTACTGTATACTGTATTAATTTTTTATTGTTACAACAAGTAGCATAGCAATGTCAGGCGCATTGTCAAATTGCACATTTGGTGATATATTGCAGAATAAATGTCATGTAAAACCAGTTATTCGGGACAAACTTTTACGTCTACCCTCCTAGGCGGATTATATACGAAATGTTCAGAAATCGATTTTTAGGCATTCTTGAGTGTTGTGTATTTTACAGCAAGAATTTTATCGATATCTCTTTTCTTCTTTGAGACCCCGCAGAATATGTGAAAACAACATTTTGGGCCTTTATCCTCCATAAATTACGAATTTTGGAAAATACTCTCTAATCTAGCGCCTACGCTATAAAATCCCACTCCTGCTAAATTTCGTGTTATTAGCTTCAGTAGTTTTGGCTAGGCAAAATATTGACATACGGAAAACGGATAGAACTTTCCGGTAGACCCAATAAACATTGTTCTATCTTTTGAGTTCAATATCATAAAGAATTCCAAAGATTTATTGGCTGATGGATGACTGACAAAAACAACAGGGTTAAATTAAAAATAATTCTAAATTGTAACTTTAGAATTCTTTTTAAATTAACATATTTTTACATGCATTTCTGTTGTTTATTTGTTTTACTTTTTCCGATGCAAGCACTTTGATATATTTTCTAGTTTTTGCAAATGCCTGGAGTAATATTTAAATTTCTGATATCAATTTAAAAGACATAATAAAATTGACTAACGCTTCTGAATTTTTTCATGTTCAGTATAAATGTTGCATATGAAACTCCCCATATGTAGGTACATACATACATTTTTTTTTCTCTGCTCCTGATCAGAAAGCCAAGATGAAATTTTTTTGGGATGTAGGTTTATTCCATCTTAACAACATATAAAAATTCAAAACATGTGTCTGTGATCAGATATGCCGAAAAAAATTCATGATGTTTTTTAGCAAAAGCTGTGCTCATGCATAAACTATAGAAGATACGCAAATTTAGATAACATTTTTGGAATCAGCGTAAAAAGTTACTCCTAGAAACAAATTTTCACTTCAGTAACTTTTACAGGTAAGGAGTTATTTAAGGAATTGAGAAAAAAGTTGGCGCATCTTGCAGAAATCTTAAAAATTTGCATAATTAATTTCTCGGTAGTTAATTATCGCAGAACCTTCAAAATTGAGATTTGTTGATGTCTTAGTCTATAAATCATCTATATAAAATTTGAGAAAAATCCGAGTTGGTGTGGTGAACTGCACTGTTTGATCTGACATGGAATGACCCAGATACATAAATATAGATGCCATAAAAGTATAATCTTACATAAATATGCTTTAAACATAATTTTATTTTATAAAATCACGCTTAAGAAAAGAAAAAGTGTAACGCAATTTAAATTATAAGTACAAAAGGACACTTCGAAATCATGAAATCAGAAACAGAAGAGATCAAAAATATTCTTTTATAATAACCCTAACAACTACTTAAACGTTGACAATAATAGAACAAACGGATGTACTGAAGAAAATGGACTTCTAACCTCGAATAAATCAAAAATACATCGTTCCTATATAGTTACGCTGATCCCTGACTCAGTCACAATTCCAGTTCAACCACTAAAAAAAAAAAAAAATTTAACATCATGAATCCAAACAGATTAAAAATGTATTGTCTAATAACTTAAAATTTACACGGTTCGTTGGTGCGATCAGCGTGAAAATTATCATAATTATGTAAAAAAAAAAAAAAAAACAACCTGATAATCCATCGTTCCCTGATTTTTAAGCGGTTTTTTTTCTCTTGGTATTTTCAGCTGTATTTCATTTAAGAGAATAAAAAAAGCTAATCATTTGAGTGTCAGAATTATCTATTGCAGTGGCGGCTCGTCATTAGGGGCCAGAGGGGCCTGGCCCCACCTGATATTTCAAAAGTTTTTTTAAATTATAATGCGAAATTTGTATTCTTTTAAAATCAGTTTACTTTAATAAAGGTGTCTGCGTGTATTTTATTCTATTTTGATTTAAAATGGATAAAAGGAATACTTAAAGGAGCATTTTTTATGCCAGCTTTGTCCCTTAATCCAATTATGTAAAGCGAGCCATCATTCAAATCCTACGGCCGCGCCGCGGCATCTCCAATGTATTCCCCATGGAAGCACTCTGGTGGGGCCGGAGAAATGAAGCCCGAATATATTTGCGCCAAGCACAGCACAGTAGTGTTAGAACCATAGATCATTTCTCAAAAGATGAACATATTTGGCTGGTTATCACAAAAAAGAATGCGAAAACACAGTTAATTTAGCACCAATTTAGGGCTCCTTAGCATTGGCCCGATAGGAGAAATAAAAGTGTTTCCATGGAAACAGTTGTATTTGCTGAGTTTTGTTCTTATGGTCGAAAAAAGCTGCTGATTGTGATTTTTCTTCTTATCGCTGATCATCTTTAAGAATTGGGAATTTTTATTTATCTCATTTAAAACAGACTTAATTTTACTATTTTTTCGGTTTCAAATATAGTGAAAGTATCAATTGAGTGAGAAATGGTCGTAGATTAAAATATTTTGTCAAATTATAAATATATTTAACGACTATGAATTCTGTTGACAGTTTATTACAAGTTCCTTTCAGCAGATTACAGATGGCAGAAAAGATTGAAATAAAACGCTTGGGACCCTATCAACCAAAAAATTTTGTCCTTAGATAAAAAGATGGCAAAAGGACACGATCATTTCAACTAGAATGGTACAGTAAAGCACCATGACGTTCAATAAGTGAAGCAAAAAATTCTGTTTTTTTCGTTTTTATTGTTTGCTATTTGGAGATGAAACATTATGGACCAATTCGTTTTTCAACATGTACACATGCAATTGTTGAATTTAATATTGTATTCAAGAAAATCATACTTTTTTGATATTGTTTTTTTTTATTGATATTGTACCTTTTTGAGAAAGAAAAATGGAGGAAAAGGTTTTTTTGGTGCAAAATAAATCTGCTGTCTTCAGAGGCGCAGACAAGGGGGGGGGGTTAGGGGGGTCATAACCCCCCCCCCATGTTGATACCAAACGAAATGTTTCGAATACGAAATGTTTCTGCAGATTATACAATTCGAATTTCGATATATAATAAAAATTGAATATGAAGTTGTTTGATTTTAAGTGGGTAAATATTAAATATTCTGAGTGTAGACATTCTATCACCCGCTGTAATTGTCTCCACAAAGGCCTTTATCCTTTAGTTTAATGATAGTACACAACACAAAACAACACAGTCTAATCCACGTCTAAATAAGAATTGAAAATTTATTAGAAAAAATCTTAGTAACCAGATTTCAGCCTCCCAATTTACTGCTTCCACATATGGGCAACTTCCAGCCTGCGGCCGGATGGGGCCCGCCATGGCTTTTGGACCAGCCCGCAGAACAAGTCAAAACCCTGTATAAAACCTATATAAAACATTCAAACTTCCATGCAAATCCGAATTATAAGGCCCGCGATTTCGCTAACATCCCGAAGTCAGACCCAGGAGTTCGCTAATATCGTAAAGTTCTAATATCGTAAACTTTTCAAAGGTTCTCCATACGATGATAAAATAAATTAGTTGAAATCATCATTTGCAGTGAATGAAAACTAAACTGATGGCTGATCACCTGCAAAATTAATTTGAATATCGGCTGCGAGCCCAATTTAGGAATCGATTGTATCATTATAAATTTTTTCATCGGAGTTTCAAAGATCGTTTCATTATAAACGGTTGTTTCATTATAAACGATCGTTTCATTATAAACGGTTGTTCCAAATCGTCAGGGTAACTACATTTAAATATTTACCGTCAAATTGGCGGAATAAGGCAGTTAAAGTACACTCATGTCCATAAATTAAGGATAATTCAGAATCACACAGAAATTTATCTCTAAAATAAAAATTTCACCTGTGGAATCATCACACACATCTTGAAGAAGAATATGCAAATTACAGGAAACCACCAGATGGCGTGGATGGTACGTCACAATGACGAGAGTGTAAGAGAGGGGTATATAAGGAATGGTGGCAAAGAAGTAAAATTATTCACAAGCGCTGTGAAAGCCTTTCAGTGCAAAAACCGCATAGTTATGGCATAAAGGAGGCATTTGGATGATGTTTTACGTAGCAGAATTATCGGACGACTGGAATGTGGACGTACCCAGCTGGAAGTATCCGAGGAACTTGGAATCGCCCAGAGTGTCATCTCCAGGCTTTGGCAACGATTCCAAGATGATGGTAATGTGAGTAGACGTTACAGCACAGGTCGCCCCCGAGTTACAACGCCGAATGAGGACCGCTATTTGGCAGTTACTGCCAAAAGAAACAAACGGAGTACAGCATCAGATCTGTCTCGTCAGCTCTCTTCAGCTACCGGTACGACAGTTTCAAGGCAGACCGTGTACAGACGCTTAGGGCACATTGGTCTATATGCTCGTAGGCCTGTCAGATGTGTTCCACTTACCGCAACTCACTGTCGCATGCGATTAACCTGGAGTAGAGAGCATGCATTGTGGACACCGCAACAGTGGTCTTGTGTGATGTTTTCCGACGAGTCCAGGTTTAGTTTGGAGTCTGATTCTCGCCGGACATTCATCTGGAGAGCGCCAGGTACCCGTTACCACCAAGAGAACACCATTGAAAGACACCGTTACGGTGGTGCAGGATGGCTCGTTTGGGGAGGAATTATTCTTGGTTCCAGAACTGACCTGCATGTTCAGAGTGTAACGATGACAGGCCACATCTATCGGGATGTCATTCTGGAACAACATGTACGTTTGTTTCGGGGCGCCATGGGTGCTGAATTTGTGTTTATGGATGACAACGCCCGTCCTCACCGTGCAAACATTGTAGACGAATGCCTTCAATCGGAGGATATGACCCGTATGCATTGGCCAGCATACTCACCGGACTTGAATCCAATAGAGCATGTGTGGGATATGCTTGGCCGACGAATTGCAGCCCGTCAACCCCCTCCCACCTGTCTACCGGAACTTCGGAGTGCATTGCTTGATGAGTGGTGTAATATTCCCCAAGATCAGATTGATCATTTGATACTCAGCATGCCTAGGCGTTTTCAGGCCTGTGTTGCATCGTCCGGGAGACATACTCCGTATTAACCATCCTACTAACCATGTTATACTGTTTTTTGTAAATAGGTTCTTTTTTGAAATTTGGTCAAGGGAGTAAAACTAGCAATTTTTATTAATTATGTCAAACATATAGCATCCTTTTTGCTCTTTACTTTTTGTTTAATAAATAGACTTTACAAATAAGTCAAATTTGTTTTGCTTCTTTCTCTTTCTTTGCCTGAACTTCATTAACCTTAATTTATGGACATGAGTGTAGAATTCAACCTAGTGCCGTTATTTAAAAAAAAAAAAAGAAAGAAAAGAAATGGAATTTTCATGTTACGTCACAGGATCTCTTTTCTTACTGTGAATGACTGAAAAGGGTGTCATTTTCATTTAAATTATTCAGCTAAGCTGAAACTTTTATGCACTTTTGAAATTCGCATCATATGAATCAATAAAATACATGAAAAATCTTATTGTTGCATTTATTGCGAAAATACATTTAGTTTTACGTTAGTTACAAAAGGATAATTGTAATAAATTCAGGCAATTTTTCACGTAAGATTTACGAATAGTTTTGTATTAATAACTATGAATTAAAAATAATTAAATTTTTTACGTATATTCCAACAAGGTGCTTGCGGGGATGGCAACGAAGATTCTTTTCTCTTTTTCTCTCGCTGGTTGCCAGGACGATATTTTGAAATAAAAATAACTTTTTAATTCTGAACAAATTTATGTAGCTGAAAGGTGTAATATATCTAGTTACTAAAATATTTATTTGTCTGTGTACTGGATATCAAGTTCCATTTATTTTGTTTCTTTGCGAAATTAATTTTTACTATTATATATCGATGACGTGTATTGTTAATCCGCCCCAAACTTATTTGAGCGTCCCTTTTAGGAAGATTGCATCAAGTGTGTTTTTCAAACGCGCAATAGTTGGCGCTACCATAAAAAAATTTTAATTTTAAATTCTGCGCGTTTTAGTTTTTTCAATCACGTGACCTAGATCAATCGTTTCAGGGGCCCAAAACAACCCCAGGTACGAAATTAAAAAAGAATCCTTAGAGCAGTTTTCGAGATCGCTCGGACATACACACACACACACAAATATTCCTCGTTTAATATAAGAGCGGATAATAGTATTAACAACTGAACAGTAAGCTTTTATAGTATTCATCTATAAAATCTTACTGTTCAGTTATAAAATGGAAATAAGTTAGTCTTTTACAGGGTCTAGTAAAATTAAATTAATAATGATATGGAGCTTTTTTCTCCAAAGTATCTTTAAAATCTCGCTGAATGTTTAGGTCCTGGGCTCTCGCGTACACGGCGGCTGTCAATCTAACGGTCTGGAGGTTTGGCCGGTTTTTCCAGAGCACCTTTAGAGTCCCCCGCCCAAGGCATCCATTTTTAGGCAGATAGCCCTCGAGTAGCTTAGCTCGAGTAACTAAAATCCTACCAGATTTAAGAATAATACATAATGAAATTTATGATCGATATGTTTGGCATGATGTAGCTTTCGCGCAGTTGCATAAATTTACATATAGCATTTGGTGGGGGGGAGGGATGTTTTCTACTGTAGCGAATATTGTTTTCGAGGTTGGGGGGGGAGGGACAGGCTGCCTGTCGGGAAGTTGTAACTAGGGAACTTCTGATTAATTCGTCGTGGGAATTTTTAAGATGTAACAATCTAAATTTTAGACCAGCTTTAATTTTGAAATGTATTAAATTTAGGCGAGGAGTTAGCCGATTTTCAAATCTTATTGATTCGACTTTTGTTCATTTCCAAAATAGCTTCGGTTTACGATTTTAATAATATAACGTCATGCATGTATGTTATTTCTAAGATTTTATTAAACATTTTTTCCTAAATCATTACTTTCCTAAGTCTCGTTTCCTAAGCATTTTATTTTCTTTTTCTCCTGCCCCAATTAAAAATAATTTGTAATTGCATAGTTATAAGTGAAATTATAACCCGGCTTACGCGATAGGTGGGACTGAGCAATAACCGCGTAAGTCCGGGGTATTGCTGCACTTTTATTTTTAAAACACACGTGAAATGAAAGCGATACGTTTGCATTCCAGTCAAAGAAATAAGATGGTATGGTTATGGAAGATTGGCGGATGGGTGTGGCGTATATGTTCGGAACCCACTTGAATTTTCGTTGTCGAGGTAATAAAAATACAGAACATTTCCATTCTAGCAATTACTGTGACGAGCTAAAGTCAAAGTCAGAGCTTCTCTTATCTAGAAGGCCATTTCTTTCGTCAGAAGCATTTCTCAATAGTGACTCTCTTCTACCGCTCTTTTAAAAGCCATTAAAATCCAATAAAAACACGTCTGTTCTTCACCTTTGCCCCCCCCCTTTAGTCCGTCAGTGGTGATGAACACCCCATTCGAACTGGCACCACCACTGTCCGGCCAATCAAACGGAATTTTGGTCGGTTTTCTCCAGATGTAACATCAGTATGCCTTAGAAACCCTTAAAAAAAGTCTTCTGCCCAAGGCGTCCGTCACGGCCGATAATCTTCCTGCAACTTCGATTTAGCCACTAAACTAAAATTTCGTCAGATTTAAACGCAAAAATATTGTCTTGGGAAGTGTTTCATGATCAATTCGCTTAGTATAATGGATCTTTCTTGTTAATGATATTCTTGCTATTTTGAATTTTATTTCTTTTGTGTTCATGTGCATAGGTCCTATATTTGAATTTGCGGCCTCTTTTTTTTTTTTTTTTTTTTAAATACTGTTTAACTATGGGCCTGCACAAGCGTCATTTTCCCCCTTACAAATGTTTACATTTCCGCGTCCAACTATTACTTACAGATATTTTTTTTTACACAACGTTCATTAAATTTTTCTAATGTTTAATGCGTGATGCAGCACATTCTGAACATATTTATTCTCACTCATCAATCCCCATCCCGAAAAGCCATCCTGATGTCATGACTATGTCATGAATCTGTCGAAGAATGTAACACCAATAACATTCAACAATTCCTTAATTCCCCAATAAACAAACTCCCCGAAAAGATTTATGACTCCCTCTGCCATCGACCGCTCTTCCAGGAAACGATTTGGACATGACAAACCATCATTCCTTCATACCTCACACATTCGAAGTTTTTGTACGATCGCCTCTTCCCTCGCCACCACACACAATTTGAACATCTTTATTTCCCTTGCTACCTCACTCGTTCGAAGTTTCGTACGGCTGCCTCATATGAACCTATTTATTTGATTGCCTCTTTTCCTCGCCACCACACACCATTTGAACCTATACATTTTCTTCGCTACTCACTCATTCGAAGTGCCTCTTCGAACGAGTGAGTAGCCTCGTTATTTGAAGTTGCCTCTTCATTTGAAGTTCCTCTTTGAACCTATTCAAAACTGATTGAAGTGCCTCCCTCACTATTCATTTTTCTGGCGCGAGTTACCCAACACTACTTTAGTATGACGTCAGTGTCACTTGCAACACCTAATTTTGACACGCAAATGATAAGCTTTTTTTTTTTACTCTCGGAAATAAAATGGAGCTGAAAAAAGCGAAAAATTGCTTAAAAATCAGGAAACGGGTGAATTTTCAGATATTAAAGTGTCGCAGATTTTTTTACATAATTATGAAAATTTTCAGGCCGAGCGCACCAACGGTACGTATTTTAGGTTTTTAGGCAATAACTTTTTAATCTGTTTGTATTAATGACAGTAAAAGTTTTGTTTTTGGAAGGTTGAATCGGAATTGTGACAGAGTCAGTGAGTCAGGGATCAGCCTAACTATGTAGTAGGATATGATGTGTTTTTGTTTCATTCGAGGTTCACGTGCTGTTGTCATTAGGAATTATAGATGTTGATTATTCCAGGTTTGATTCTTCAAGGAAGTTTTTTTCTCCAGTCCATCCGTTTGTTCTATTATCGAAAGCATTTAAGTAGTTGTTAAGGTAATTATAAAGTTATTGTAAAAGAATATTTTTTTATCTATGCTGTGGTTGATTTCATATGATTTCGAAGTGTGCTTTTATTCTAATAATTTAAATCGCGTTACACTTTTTCTTTTCTTAAGCGTGAGTTTATAAAAGAAAATGATGTTTAAAGGATATTTATGTAAGATTATACTTTTGCACCATCTATATTTATGTAAGAAGTTTGAATTTACGTTTATAGAGTTTGTTTATGTAAGATGTATTTTCTTTGAATTAGAAAAAATAAGTATTTTATGTTTAAATTGGATCACTATAGAGAAATTTACAATTTCAATCGCAAAGAATTATCATAGATGCATTACACGACAATGACGTAAATGCATGAAAGTGTAGCTCAAAAACGAGCGGTGGAAACATGTATGCTCACCAACAGCAGTACTTGACCAAAATGCGTGAACGTGCAGCTCAAACACAAGCAAATGAAACAGATGATCAGTATTTGGAAGAAGAACGACATAGAACAGCTAGACGTCTACAAATACTTCGGGTAAACAGTCTAAGTATCTACAAAGCTGCCACAAATGTGGATACTTACTATCATACTTTACAAAGTTTTAACATGGCTTGCATTCACCGTGGATCTTTGCCATTTACTGAAGAAAGAGTAAAAACTCAAATTAACAGAAATTATTTTGGGGCCTGTAAGATTGATGTAGGTCATTCCAAATTTCCTAATGAATTGGTGCTGTTGTTCCTTCGATGCCATCCACATTCGAAAGAATTTCATAAAAGAATCGGAAATTTGAACGCATGCTTTTCAATGGCTTTGTTCACAGTATATGACGAGGGAAGCTATTAACGATTACGGTGTGTACAGCTACATTGCAAACAGTGAGTGTATAACAGACTATAATTTTTTTTTATAAACTCATTCATTTGACAGTTCAACCAACTCAAATTCCTGATGCTGAATTTGAACGTCCTCAATATGAACAGATATATATTTCTGAAGTAATCAAGACGCTGTTAGTGAATGCATGAACAATTCCCATTATATCAGCCAAGATCTTCGCTGACATCCTCGCTGATGCACTCTCTGCGACAGAAGAAAAGGAGGCACCTTTCGTTATACTACTTTTTGCTCAACCCTGATGGCAGCAACCATCGAATATTTAGCATCCCTCTTCAAAACAAAGTATATGCCATTGCAACATTGAATGCGGACCAAAGCTTACCTGATAATGAACGAGTGATCCGACAGCGATGTAAATCTTTGGCAATCATGAAGATTATTGATACGTGACAATGCATTTACGTACACATTATTTTACACTTAAGGAATTTTTAAATACTGTGAATGGATCGGTAGCCAGGTACTTTTTAATTTATTCGAGGCTAGAAGTTTTTTTTCCAGTCCATCCGTATGTTCTATTATTGATAGCGTTCAAGTAGTTGTTAAAGTTATTGTAAAAGAATAGGGGAGAGTGGCCTAAAGCAGGTAGGTTAGCGCTAAATATCCAAAAGTAGTTGTTTTGGGGCTTTTATCATCAACATGATTGATTTATTTCTTAGAAGGGATCTTAAACTTCAAACCAAAAAATAGTATTGCGTTATTTGATTTATAATAATTGTTTATTATCAAAAATTAAACATGCTTAAAAAAAACCACTTTGCCCTACAAGGCGGCCTAAAGCGAGTAAGCCGTTCGGGCAAAGCGGGTAAGTACAATATACTTTACAAATCTGAGCACATATTAATTTCCTTAAGGATTACTATTGAAATTTTAATTGAACTTATAATTATCATTAAAAATAACCTTCATAGAACAATTGTTGACTTATTTTATCAGCCTTATTAAAGGTCTCAATGATATAAATGATTTTCCTATTAACTTATTTTGATTTGGTGCATTTGTTAGTTAACTATAAAGTAATAAATGATTAAATTATTAGATTAGTTAACTGTCAATATGAAAAAATAACCTTTCAAGTTATACTTATGTCATTAATATTCAAAATCTCATTTGGTATGTCTATTAATAAAATAAAAATAAAATAAAAAATGACTAAATCCCCAGACTAGTTAACTTTCATTATAAAAAATAACTTTTTTAGTTAACTAATTTAAATTTTATACTTATTTTAAATCAGTGTCAACTTATAATGTGTGGCTTATTCTTGACATAAATCACAAAAATAAGATCCTCTTCCTGAGTAATTAGCACAAGTTTCATGAGCCCGCTCTTGACAGTCTCCACATATGATCCAATCTACTTTAGGTGGGTCTTCATACAATCCACCACAAACAAGACAAAAATATGCTTTTTCATTTTTTTTCTTCGATACTCTTTGCTTTCTAGTTTAAGCGGGTATCTACCCGGTAGATACCCGCTTTGCCCGAAAGCACATTTTTACTTGAAGAATAATAACCTCAAATAAAAAAATAAAAAAAACAGAATCACTATGGTATTTTATATGTAAATAGCATCAAAATAATGTAGTAATGTTGACAATAAAAATAATAAGCTGGTTTTCGACTAGTCAAGAATTACATACCTTCAGTTTTTTTAACGAATTCCCAAATTATTTTATTTTGTGTCTCGTTACGCCATGTTGCTACGCCGATGGACCGTTGGGATTGGATGAAACTCGGGGGGGTTCGGGTACTCACGGCACATGTCGATATTAGCGCATGCGCACTATGTGACAGCATACGAAGGCCTACCCGCTTTAGGCCACTCTGCCTTACTTTTTATCTATTCTGTGGTTGATTTCATATGATTTTCAAGTGTGCTTTTATTCTAATAACTAGTTGCGTGCCGTTCTTCGCACGGCAGGAAACGAAAATTTTATTCGAATTTTCCTTACATGTGCAATTCGAACTGATTCCAGTGATGTGGAATCTAAAAAAAAGCAAAATTATTTGACTCTTGACATAAAATTTGCGTCATCAGTACTGACCTGGCATCATTGCAACATAATGTCTCAAAAAACTACGTCAGTGTCATTCGCGATCCAAAAATTGAAAAGGTTAACGGTTTGCAGAGAGCTCCTGACTTTCAACATGTCTTATTTCTACATCATACTGTTTTTTAGGTTCAAGCTGTAGCATTAAATACCTCAGACAGTATTTGAAATTTACAACCGTTATTTTTAAATAGCTTCGCACCCGTTCTTCATTCGGGAAGAAGCTAATATTTTACTAAAATCATACCTGCATGTGAAAAAACAGACGTTCGTTTTTTAAAAAGTTCAAGTAATCTCCTCTGTTGAAATTACTGCGGGATATACTAACGCAAATTAGAATTACTTATCGTTTAGTTGGTTGTAAGACAACCCTTGGAAAAGGATAAACAGAACACTTTTAATTTCATGAAATATTTATTAACGTGATATATTATGATTTATTCATAATATCTCATATGAATACATCATATGATTTATTCATAATATCCATACAAATCTACTAATACTACCTATTACTTATATCAATACTATCTATCTTCGCTTCTCCCTCTTCAAGGCTCGATTAAAAAAAACAACTTAGATTATTTGGCACCAATGGAATCTTTTTATTCTATGGTGATTCTTTGCAATTTACGCATTAGCATAAACAATAATCATTTCACATAATGGTTGCCATTATGGAAGCTCTATATATATATATTTAATTTATGCATAGTTTTGTAAGATTTGCGTATTTAGCACCGCAAAACATTTCATCTCAACGTGGTGGATATCCAAGCGGTGCCAATTGAAATATCCATATATCCAATATAGCGATATCTTAAAAATCCTCCATGGTTCTATCTCCTGAAATACATCAAACTGTGTAATCTCGAGGAGCTATTTAGAATCGCTTTAATTGTGACAGAACGTAATTACAGAGTTTGCAAATTTCACGCATTTTTTTAATGTATGATGTCACTGTTTAGCTGCCATAAAAGATACCCCGGTTTGTTGAGGGAGTTAATTTAGATATTTCGCACAGTAGTTTTCAAACGGTATCTTATTAAAACTAACAAAAACGTTGAAAATCTTTTTGCTTTATAAAGGACCCCTATGGAGGAAAGTAATCCAACGTTAAAATAAAACTATACTCGCAAAATGTATCTGTTAGAAAACCTATAAACAATTTTAAATAAGCAGCGGATTAAAATGCCACTAATAATAATAATAATAATCGTGAATTTCTTAGTTTATTTCTATAAAAAGTTTTAATCAAAATATCGCCTCCTTCTGATAAAAAAAGAGCAGGGATAAATGCGTTAAAATTGTGGCGTACTTTTTACGTATTTTAAAGCATTTGACGTCATAGATCCTCATTGTGAATTGAAAACCCGGTACCGATTTAAAACCTCTATCGAAAGGTTGAAAAAAACCTTGTTTCTAACCCTTTCACTGGCAACGCAACAAAATTATCTCGTGCCATGATTTATTAATGCAATGGAGTAAGCTATCCGCGTTGATGCTATTAAATTCTAAACATTAGGTTACATTAAAATGCATAAAAAATCATCTAATTTACATAATTTTTTCGTTTTTGTTTTAAAAGAGAGAAAAAAGAATATTTCACGATTTGTCAAAATATCAAAAAGTTATGACGGATAGAATTCAAGATGCGACAGTTTTAAAATTATTTTACGAACAAATTCACCAAAACAGATGCTTAGTATAAAAATTCCTAAAACTTAGTAAATCATGTTACGCATTCAGAATAAACTGTTTTTTTAAAGAAAAATTTCTCCTCTATCCGATGATACAAATGCCGTTTTGCTGCTAGCGTAATTTCCGCCATTATTACGAATTAGGAGAAAAAATGCCAAAAATCGCATAAAACATAAAATAAAAAAGTTCTAGGTCGAATTTTGAAAAAATCGCTTCGAGGTGCACAACTTCATTTTTAGATCTTCCCGAATACCAAATTTGTTGTTTCTACGTGTATCCTTTTGTCCGTAACGCCGCCGACACACTCACACACACACACAGACACAAAAACATCTTCTTTTATAATAAGTAGAGATTTAAATTGAATTACACTTTTTTTAAGTGTGAATTTATACAACAAAATTTTGTGTAAAGCATAGTTATGTAAGATTGCACTTTTATAGCATTTATGTTTATGTAAGAAGATTGAATTTACATTTATAGAATTTATTTATGTAAGATGTATTTTCTTTGAATTAGAAAAAATAAGCATTTAATGTTTAAATTGAAGCACTATAGAGAAATTTACAATTTCATTCCTAAAGAATTAGCATAGATGTTAACATTACAATGCTATATCCCATCATTTTTCACACCTTTAAAAATACTTTTTAAATAAAAGCATTTTACTACCAATGAAATGTATCTCACTATGAGTTCTGAATAACGTCCTAGATAGATAAAAAAAAAGCGTTCCCATATGCAGTCAGAAAGGGAACATGAGAAGAATTCTGAACAGGAGACTAAATAAACTCACTTAGCTAATGATCCCGTTCCGAATACTTCACGAGACCTTGCAGCTAATGAAGAAGAAAATATTCCGACATTAGCAAGACCAAGTCAGACAGGAAAGAGGTCATGTTTCTATAAGCTAGCTATTCTCAGGAGTGACATCAATGATTCTAACTCTCAGGAGATTAAAGATCTTAAAGCAATAAGAAAAAATGATCCGCCTGCTGAGGAATGTCAAAGACGTAAATGCATGAACGTGTAGTTCAAAAACGATTTGTGGAAACATACGATCACCGACAGCAGCGATTGGCGCAAATGTGTGAACTTGTAGCTAAAACACTAGCAGATGAAACAGATATTCATAATTTGGAAGGAGAACAACGTAGAATAGCCAGACGTCGACAAGCACTTCGGGTAAACAGCCTAAGTATCTACAAAGCTGCCAGAAATGCGGCTACTTCCTATCGTAGTTTAAAACTTTTTAACATGGCTTGCATTCACCGTGGAGCTTTGCATTTTTCTGAAGAAAGAGTGAAAAAGTCAGATTAACAGAAATTATTTGGGGGACTGTTGTTTGCATGATAAGATTGATGTAAGACATCCTGAAATTCCTAAAAATTGGTGCGGTTGTTCCTATGACATGCACATTCCAAATAATTTCATAAAAGAATTCGAAATTTGAACGCATGCTTTGCAATGGCTTTGTTCACAGTATGTGACGACTGAAACTACGTATTAACGATCGAGGGGTGTACAGACATGTTACAAACAGTCTATAATAGACTTATTGAGTATATAATAAACTCATTCATTTGACAGCTCATCCAACTCGAAATCCTGATGCTGAATTTGAACGTCCTCATTATGGACAGATATATTTCTGGGATAATCAAGACGCTGCTAGTGAATGCATGAAAATCCCCTTGTATCAGCCAAGATCTTCGCCATACCTTTGCTAATGAGCTCTCTACTACAGAAGGAAAAGAGGCACTTAAGTTAAACTACATTTTGCTCAACTCTGGTGGCACCGACCATCGGATATTTAGCATCCCTCTTGAAAACAAAGTATGTGCCGTAATATCGAATGCCGACCTTAGCTTTCCTGATAATGAATTACTGATCCGACTGCGATGTAAATCTTTGGTAATCATGAATATTATAGATGTGTGTCCAGCATTTACTTACCCATTACTTTGCAAAGGAACTTTTAGATTCTGAGAATGGCTTGGTAGCCAGGTACTATCTAGTTATGCTTCAAACTGTTTGTTGCTAATACAGTATCGTAATTTCTTTTGATCTTAAATAACAACTTACCAGAATTGAGGACTTCTCTTTTACTTCGAAATACGGGTTTCAGATTGATTTCTAGAAAACTTCCATCTTTAACGTGAGATTCATTTTTACCTCCATTTGAAGTGTCTCTTTTGCTTTGACTATCTTCATTATTCCAAAATTTGTGAAATAAGTAGGTCACATTTTTTTCCAAAATAGATAATATTCCTAAAATTAAAAAGACAAACTCTGCATGCGCCATCTGAATAAAAATAAATTTTTCAATTTCCTACTTGAAAATATAGTTTCTTATATTCATCGAATAAAATTTTCCCCAATAGTGAATCAAGCTTTTTTTTGCAATTGTAAAGTTTAAAATACTGTTCGACGTGTAAAGCAAACCTTTTTGATTTCCGAAATCTCATATGGTGCAGGTTGAATGTCAATAAGTATCATATAAATAAAATTAGACTTTTGTCTGTTCATTTCTTGGAATTAACAAGTAAAATAAAATAAAATAAAATAAATGTGTCCGTTTCAAGCACATGTTAACTCAGTGTGACTGTCAAAAATTATATGAGCATTTTATTCTATAAAATGATCAAATAAAGTGCGGCCAAATGGCTTCTATAAAATGACGCACTATAAAATTTTAAATTTTGTGTTTATTTAGATTTAAACTCCTAAAAACTTTGATCAGTGCCATGAAATTCTTTATTTGTTTTATGTAACTTTGTAAATACAGTGGACTCCGCTTAATGTGATCAATTTAGGACACCGTGATTTTGATAACAATAACCGATTGATAACAATAAACGATATGCAAAATTAGATAAATTTACCCCCCCCCCAACACTCTAATTTACACGTACTAAATTTCAAAATAAAATGGAAAAACTCACCTTATATTTATGTACTGTATATTATCCTTTAAAACACAAGAATTGCATAGATAATTTAAAAAAAAATATCAATGGTTGTTTGTCTACAATTTTTTCTTAGAAGGTTATTAATAAATTGTTCGTATTCATAATGTTTTTTAAAGTCATCGGAGCGGTGTTGAACTCCACGTTTCAACACTTTTAATGCATGTCTCATTTCAATCGCATGCCAATTTTCCGCTGCTGGCTTATCGGCATCTTTTTGTTCGCCGTGAATTCTCTTGTAAACAATATTTTCGCGTGTCTTCCATCGCTGAAACCAACCATTTGTTGCAACAAAATCTTTTTTTCCCATTTCAGCAGCTAAACTTTCTGCTTTTTGTTGCATAAGGAGTCCGTTGACTGGAGCATCACGTTCTCGAACATTTTCAAACCAAAGTCTTAGAGCCTTTTCAACTTGCTCATCTTTACCAGCTCTATTACGTTTGCACTCCGTATTTTCATTTTGTTTATCTCTTCTAGTAAGTTCATCACGATTTTTCAAAATTTTACACAATAAAGGCTGAGAAATGTTTAACTGCGCTGCAGCATTGCGCTGACTCATTTTTGGTAACCTGCCATAACGATTTAAAATTTCGATCTTTTGTTTTAACGTTAAATCATTTCGCTTTCTGGCTTCCATATCGACAAGCTGCATGTAAGGTAGCAAGGCATAAAATGTGAATACGCTCCTTCTGAGTTCCGATAATGTCCAGTTCACATGCGCTGAAGATTGAGGGGAACTCCAGGGGTAAACAATGTATTGAAGGAACAACGTTCTCAGGAAAAAAGCTCCCGTTCCGTCTATCTATCATGTGAGGGGTGTGGTTTTATGGGTTACCGTTTGTCGGCTCATTCCGACTGGTCATAAGAAAAGCCATAAATTTTTCGATTACAATGCCCAGCAAGTGAAAACGGGCCAGAAAACGGTTATCTGACAATCACTGACCACTAGCAGGATGTGCGTGGAGGGGGGAGGGAATTCCTGGAAATTGTAATTCCTCACTCCTTTGTTCATTCCCCATTTCCCTAGGTGGAAGCATAGGTGGAAGAGGGAGAATTCTGAGAAATTCAAACAACAGCAAAGGGAAAGAAAAGAATGGGTTCCTTCTGAATACATTGTGAATATTCCTTTGCCAGTTAAAATGAGGTTCAAAAACTGATAACATTAACTGATGAAATGATCACATAAAGCGATAATTTTAATATACAAATGAATAGAGAAAATCGGGACCAAGTGATTTCGATAACAATAAGTGATATAACATTAACCGCGATCACATTAAGCGGAGTCCACTGTATATATATATATATATATATATATATATATATATATATATATATATATATATATATATATATATATGTATATATATATGACCCGCCGGCGCCTAAAACCTCAGAGAGCTGAGTGTGAAAAGGTTTAGAGAGAGAGGGGGAGACCAGAGACGCAGTCCATGTCACTTGCACGACGGCAGCTGGGCACTTTCGTATTTTAATAATAACACATAGAAACTGCACAAAGGCAGTAATTAATTTGTTAACTGTCGGAATGAAGTTCGTTTTTCGTTTAGCAATTTTTGTAAGTATTGCGTGTAGCTTTCTCTTGATTAAACGTTAACTTAGAATTTATTTTGTGTCGGTTAATTATTGAAAATCCTGGCGAGGTCTCTACATATATATATATACAGTCGAACCTCCATATATCGAACCTCCCTATATCAAAATTTTCTATATATCGAACTCATAGCAAATCTCAATATTCATTACATAGAGAAACTGTTTCTATATATCGAAAAAATCTCTATACGTCGAAATTTTTTTCACGCTATATTGGGAAAATTTATTCCACTTTAGAACCGCTTAGCTTACTTAAAACAAAGGTAATGGAAAAAGAAAGGTCATTGAATGTCACTACGAACCCTAGAAGTCAGCTGGGGTTGAGGGGTGGGCGAAAGTTTATTGTTCGTTTCAGGAATTTCTAAATTCCCCCAACTCGTCTTCGAATTTCGTTTGAGACGTGGTCTGTTTATGTTGCTCTCTTGGCAGCGCGCTAAGTTAAAGCGCAACAGTTGTAAAACCAGTTTCCTTGCTATCCCTTCTCCTTCTGTGAGATGATTATTCCTCACTCCTATATCTTCTTAGTTTCAGTGAAAACTGTTAGTGTTTCTTAAATTCGTTTTGAATTTTTACATTTTCTCTCGATTAAAATGCCAAAAAGAAAATCACTTAGTGTTGTGGATAAAGTTGTATTGCTGAAGAATTTAGATAGCAGAATGAGCAAGAAAAACATTTCAGCTAAATTTAGAATTCCCGCCAACACAGTGTCGACTATTATAAAAAATCGGAATGCCGTTACGAAATCTATGGAAGTCTTGATCCGCACAGAAAACGTTCGAAAACATGTTGTTACAATAGAATGGACGAGGCCGTTTTAAAATGATTAAAAATATTTCAAGACCAAAACTTGCCGATCTCTGGTCCTCTCATAAAAGAGAAGTGTTGCGGAATACACTGCTTGTTTCCGGGGTTCGTCGTTCTAAAGTCCAGTTGGTGAAGACAGTTCTAGTAAAAAGTCCACAAGTCCACTGGTCAGGATGGAACACAACTTTATTGCCTCTAGAACATCGTGGAACAATCAGCTGTACAAAATTCACAAGCACAATTAAACAGCAATGTGCTTTTGACAGTCCGCTTATATCTGAAGCTCTCACAAATGCCGTATTTCTCACACGAAATAAGTCACTTGCTTAGGCAAAAAGTCAATGAAAATATTCAAGGGATAACATACCCAATCCCTTAAGACACAGCAATGAAGAATTTGCACACAGCACTTTAAGAACAGCTTCAGAAAGAGGGCCAAAACACAGCTTCTATAGAACTTTCAATTCACAAGGCAAGCGTACTCTCTCAGAGAGTTCTTCACAATACAAGTGCTCACTCACACTCAACTATCGGAGCAGCGCGCTGGTGGTATATATAGGGGAGGCAGAAGCTACGAGAAGCTTCCAGAAAAGTCTATTTCTTGAAGATTCTACATAAAGTGTGAATTTTGATTACGTCATAGAAGAGAAATGTTAGGTTATTAGGTTTTTTAATGCAGCAAAAGTAGCTTTACAGGCTCCATAGGGAAAATCGCGCCAAATGACCAAAATATCGCCAAGCTTGGAGGCTTTTGGCGAAATATCGCCAAATTTGGCGCCAAAAATAAGTATCCAAAGGTGAAGAGATCGAAGCCTTAGAACCAATATTTCTCGAGATTTCTAGAAACCCATAGAAAAAGAATAGGAAAACTGAAACCTCCGTATCTCCGGTTCTAATTGGCCGATTTTTATGCAACAAAAAGCAAACTTACCGATTTGAAGCGTAGAATACGAATTTTAAACCATTTTCAGCCCCAGAGCAGCGGGTTGCCCCGAAAATTCGTAACATTGCCCCCTTCCCAAGGACTGCACGTCCCGGGCAGTGCAATCCCCAGTTAGGAGGTCACACAAATATCTAATGTGTCTAACCTTTAACAAAATCTTAACAACATAATTTGAGCATATAAGCAATAAACACAATAAGCAAATACACAATAATAAATAATTACACACTAATAAGTAATAAACATAATAAATAAATACACATTAATGAAAACCAATATATTTCTAATATGTACACTAAACATGGCGTAAGAGCTCAGTAAAAGAGAGTTGAGGAAAAAGGAAGAGAAGAAAAAGACAGGAAAGAAATGTGAGATGAAAGAAAGGAGGAATTACACCACAGTGACCGTGGTCTGATCCAAGTAATTAATTACCACCGCGGTAAACGGCTAGCCGATCGGAATGTACAACTCTTGGTTTCGAGTTAGGTGACTTACGAATCCGTACAATGACGTAATTCAGCCGGTTTAGGATGTATAAGGACCGTCCCACGGCGATTGCAGCTTGGGAGGCAGGCCTTTCCGTCGAGTAGGATTCCATAGACAAACTTTGTCACCTACATTGAACTTGTGTCCTGTAGCTTTCGTGTCATAGCGATTCTTCATCCTCTCCGTGTTCAGGTTGATCCGCTCCAGAGCAAAATGATGCACGTCTTCAAACCGTGTCCGAAGATTTTCCATGTACTCCTCTGGCGATGAAGGCGTATCTGGAGTGCGGCCGAACACTAGATCGGCGGGAAGACGAAGATCTCTGCCGAACAGCATCTGGCAAGGTGTGAAGCCGGTAGTCTCATGGACGGCACTCCTATAGGCCAGCAGGAAGAGGGGAGTTTCTTGTCCCAGTCTTCTTGATTCCTAGATACCAGGAGCGACAGGTTGTTCAAAATTGTGCGGTTGAACCTCTCCATCATGCCGTCGGATTGTGGGTGTAAAGGCGTAGTCTGGGTTTTGTCTATTCCGAGAAGTTGACATAGTCCTTTAAAGACTGCAGAGGTAAAGTTTGTTCCTTGGTCGGAATGAAGTTGCAGAGGGGTTCCATATCTGAAAATCCATTCTTGCACCAGTACATCTGCTACGGTCGTAGCTTCTTGATCGGGAATAGGAAACGCTTCGGCCATTTAGAGAAATAGTCAATGACAACTAGGATGTATTTGTTGCCATCCGAAGTTCGCGGAAGAGGTCCCAGGATGTCGAGGGCAATCCTCTCAAAAGGCGCTCCTGCATTATAACGATGTAGTCTTCCACGGCTTCGTTTCTTCGGGCCTTTACGGGCGGCACAGGCGTCACAAGCTTGACACCACTTTTCGACATCGCCTCGAGCCCTAGCCCAGTAGAAGCGCTCGCGAACTTTTTGCAGGGTCTTCATTACGCCAAAATGGCCTCCAGTTAAACCATTATGAAGTTCTTCTAGAACCTTCGGAATCCTCGAACGAGGGAGTACTAACTGCCATCGGAGCATCTTGCCGTCGTTCGACTACGTTGTACAGCTTGTTACATAGTTGTACAGTTACATAGTTGTACAGTTACATAGTTGTACAGTTGTTAGTACAGTTGTACATAGTTGTTAGTACAGTTACATAGTTGTACCGACTTGCCGTTGTACAGCTATGTAAACTACGCAACCAGTAGGCCGTTTTTAACTAAAAAAAGAACAGTGAACTAAGCAACCTAGTTGTACAGCTAATGTAAACTGGGCAAACTGGCCCGTTTTCAACTCAAAAAAACATCGGTGGATTAAACAACTTAGTTGTACACCTCTTATAAAGTCAGTATGATTAGAATAGCACGTATATAGCACTTACGAAAACATGAACACATCAAATATCAATTTAAAATTCACATTAAAAACCTTAAACATTGCAAAGATTCGTTAAAAAAGAGCACTTACCTCTATTTTTTAACACGCTTTTATTAGCTTCACCTTTATGTATATTTGAATGTTTGTAACCGACTCCTTTAGACTCGATTTTGACCCACTTTAAACGGACAGATTTAATTCAAACTTTGTACATATATCGAGAACCGGTGACAATACAATAATCTTATAAGATTATCCTGATCAGGATCGCCAGGATTAAATAATTTCCTCATTTCTTATCCTGATTGAAAGTAGAACACTTCCAAACATTACAATCTTAAGAAAACCCTTTCTGTGGCGGTGATCGTATAGTGGTTAGTACATTGCGTTGCGGCCGCAATAACCCAGGTTTGAATCCTGGTCACGACAACATTTTTTTTTTTTTTACAAAATATCGTCATCCATCACATTATGGAAGATTTGAGTACAAGAATATGTTAAGGCTATTCTTTTTAACACGCTTTTATTTGTTGATTAGAGACCTATTTTTCCTTTGTAGTGAGGAAGGTAGCATTTAACTGCAGGTTGATTTTGGTGATTAGAGACCTATTTTTCCTTTTTAGTGAGGAAGGTAGCATTTAACTGCAGGTTGATTTTGGTGCACAGCAGGGGCGTAGCCGGAGGGGGGGGCTCAGGGGGCTTCTCCCCTCCCTGAAATGGGGCCCTTTACTTAGCTTACAATTGAACTTAAGCTTTAAATTTGATACCCAGCCCACCAATAAAATCCTGGCTACGCCACTGGTGCCCAGTGAAAATAAATTATCTCTTTGTACTTTCCAACTTAGTGCTCCTTTGTGTCTTATGAGAGATATCGAAAATTAAAAATAAATTTTAAATGCATACATTTGAGTCTTGTAGGCTTCCCAGGGAGTCTTTCCGTCATAGCTCGTTAGTTTCACTGCTGGGCGGCGGGACGACAACTTGATGTTTTCAGATAATTTTCCCAGCTTCACTAGAGAGTCCAGTTTTTCCTCAATTTTATTCTTAAATTCCTCACGCAACTCTTTTACGTTTCTCGCTTGGCTTTCTTCCAGGAGCGACAATCTCTTCTCCATATTTTCTAGATTTGTCTGTATTTTCTCCTCCAGTCCGGATTTTAACTGTTCATGTGCGGTTCTTAATTCTTCCAATCCGGTTTTCATCTCGTCTTGAACGGCTTTTATCTCGTCCAATCCGGTTTCTATTTTCTTCTCTATATCAGCTTGTCCGGATTTCATCTCTTTTTTTATCTCATCTTGCCTGAATTCAATTTTCTGCATCATATTCATGAGCTTTTGAAGTTGTTCTTCCATTTTTCCTCCAGTCAAAACCATAAACTAGAAAATTAGTCTTTCTTTAGAATCCCGATTCTGACACCAAATTTTGCGGAATACTCTGCTTGTTTCCGGGGTTCGTCGTTCTAAAGTCCAGTTGGTGAAGACAGTTCTAGTAAAAAGTCCACAAGTCCACTGGTCAGGATGGAACACAACTTTATTGCCTCTAGAACTTCGTGGAACAATCAGCTGTACAAAATTCACAAGCACAATTAAACAGCAATATGCTTTTGACGGTCCGCTTAAATCTGAAGCTCTCACAAATGCCGTATTTCTCACACGAAATAAGTCACTTGTACAGGCAAAAAGTCAATGAAAATATTCAAGGGATAACATACCCAATCCCTTAAGACACAGCAATGAAGAATTTGCACACAGCACTTTAAGAACAGCTTCAGAAAGCAAGCCAAAACACAGCTTCTATAGAACTTTCAATTCACAAAGCAAGCGTACTCTCTCAGAGAGCTCTTCACAATACAAGTGCTCACTCACACTCAACTATCGGAGCAGCGCGCTGGTGGTATATATGGGGAGGCAGAAGCTGCGAGCAGCTTCCAGAAAAGTCTATTTCTTGAAGATTCTACATAAAGTGTGAATTTTGATTACGTCATAGAAGATAAATGTTAGGTTATTAGGTGTTTTTAATGCAGCAAAAGCAGCTTTACAGGCCCCATAGGGGAAATCGCGCCAAATGACCAAAATGACGCCAAGCTTGGTGACTTTTGGCGAAATATCGCCAAATTTGGCGCCAAAAATAAGTCCCCAAATGTGAAGAGATCGAAGGCCTAGGACCAATATTTCTCGAGATTTCTAGAAACCCATAGAAAAAGAATAGGGAAACTGAAACCTCCGTATCACCGGTTCTAATTGGCCGATTTTGATGCAACAAAAAGCAAAATTTATGTATTTGAAGCGTAGAATACGCATTTTAAACCATTTTAAGCCCCAGAGCAGCGGGTTGCCCCGAAAATTCGTAACAGAAGGCATTGGATTATGCTAAACATTTTCTAAATGATTAATTTCAAGCAAGTTCCGGGTGGCTAGGAAATTTTAAGAAAAGGCATGGTATCAAAGAAAAGGTTATTTCCGGTGAAAGTAGAAGTTTATCTGAAGCAGTCTGTGATGATTGGAAAAGCAATGACTTAAAATATTCTAAAAGATTATCAACCTGATGATATTTTTAATGCTGACGAAATGGGACTCTTTTATAAGTGTCTACCCAACAAAACTCTATCTTTGAAAGACGATGCTTGTAAGGGAGGCAAGAACAGTAAGGACAGAATAACTGTAATGGTAGGCGCCAACATGAGTGGCAAAGAAAAACTTCGATTGTTGGTAATAGGTAAAACAAAGAACTCTAGAGTATTAAAAATTGTAACGTCTTTAGAGGTTGACTATCGTTCCAATAGAAAGTCATGGATGACAAGTGAAATTTTTGAAGAGGAATTTTGGTGAGAGGAATGAAGGTTTCAAATTGGATAAAAAAAAGAGATCAAAATAGAAAAATTGCTTTGATTTTGGACAAATGCCCGGCTCATCCTCATGTGTCTTAAATTATCAAATGTTAATTTCTTTTTTCTTCCTCCGAACACCACTTCAAAATTTCAACCAATAGACCAGGGTGTAATAAAAAACCTGAAACTTCATTACTGAAAATGCATTCTCCGACGACTTATCTGGACATTAGAAAATTAAAAAACTTTAAATAAGGTGACTGATCTGAGGATATGCGTGGAAGCATTAACTAAAGTGTAGGAAAATGTCGTTTCTGATTCTACAATAAAAAACTGTTTCGCAAAAGCTGGGTTTGGTGTAATATAGAAAATCGAGGAACAAGATTTATTCCGACAAATCCAACAATCCTGGGAAAATTTTCACTCACAAGGTCATATTACAGACGGTACTCATCTTGACGAATTCTTGACAGTCGATGCTAAGTTCATTGTTGCTGATTATCCTACAGATGAGGATATACTGAGATCGTTTCATGAACTTGAAGAAAAAATCGAAGAACCAGAGGAAGAAGCTGAAAACATATCCAAGCCAACAAAAAAAGAAATGTCAGAAGCGTTTGAAACAATACGTCGTGAATTTCAATTCGCGGAAAATGTTCCTGATGAATATTTTAGTGAATTGAATAAATGCGAACATTTGTTTGATGAACTCTCTGCAAAACTAGCTGTTCAGCAAGATAATCGAAGTTTAAAAAAAAACTGCGATGTAACTGCGATCATAGTATTCTCTGCCGGGAGTATTTGTTTTTAAAGATATGTACTACCCAAATAAATCTTTCATATCAATTCATTTTTAATTATTAACTTTCATTTACTGTGATTCGCATATAAATTAGAAATTGAGTTTCATATACGAAAATCTATATAAATAAAATTAGACTTTTGTCTGTACATTTGTTGGAATTAAAAAATTTTGCGATTTCTATCCGTTTCAAGCACCCGGGAATCCGATGCGACCCTCAAAAAAAAGTTTGTCTGTCTGTCATTCTGTCGTTCTGTCGTTCTGTCATTCTGTCCGTGACGCTTTTTTTGTTTAAGCATCACGTAAAAACGACTGAAGCGAATGATATGAAATTGGGTGTCATGATAGCTGGTCACTCAACTTAAAACATAGGCGTCGAATTTTCAAAAAATCTTGATTAGATTTTCAGATTTTGCGAAAATCGTTTCAAACTGAGTAAATTTGTGTTTAAGCATCACGTAAAAACGACTGAAGCGAATGATATGAAATTGGGTGTCATGATAGGTGGTCACTCAACTTAAAACATAGGCGTCGAATTTTTAAAAAATCTTGATTCGATTTTCAGATTTTGCGAAAATCGTTTCAAACTGCGTAAATTTGTGTTTAAGCATCACGTAAAAACGACCGAAGCGAATGATACGAAATTGGGTGTCATGATAGCTGGTCACTCAACTTAAAACATAGGCGTCGAATTTTTACAAAATCTTGATTGGATTTTGAGATTTTGCGAAAATCCTTTCAAACTGCGTAAATTTGTGTTCAAGCATCACGTAAAAACGACTGAAGCGAATGATATGAAATTGGGTGTCATGATAGGTGGTCACTCAACTTAAAACATAGGCGTCGAATTAAAAAAAATTTTGGTTAGATTTTGAGATTTTGCGAAAATCATTTCAAACTGCGTAAATTTGTGTTCTCACATCACGTAATAACTGCAAAGGTGAAAAAATGATATTTGGTGAAATGATAGGTGGTCACTCACCTTAAACTATAAGCATCTAATTAAAAAAAATCGATCAGATTTCGAGATTTTGCGAAAATCGTTTAAAACTGAGTGAATCTTTGTTCCCGCATTACATAATAACGACTAAAGCGAATGATATGAAATTTGGTAACATGATAGATGGTTGCTCGACATAAACTATAGGTGTCCAATTTTTTAAACATTTTTATTAGATTTTTAGATTTTGTGAAAATTCTCTCAAAATACGTTTATATTTCTTCAAACATCCCATAATAACGACTCATACGAATGATACGAAATTGAGTGATATGATAGGTAGTTGCTAATCTTAATTTATAGGTGCTGAATTTTTAAAATATTTTGATTACATTTTGAGATTTTGCGAAAATCGTTTTAAAATGCTGAAATTTTGTTCCAGCATCACGAAATAAAGACTGCAGGGAATGAAACGAAATTGAGTGGCATGATAGGTTGTCACTCAACTTAAATATCTAGGCTTATAATTTTTTCAAAAATGTTGATTAGATTTAGAGATTTTGCGAAAATTATTTCAGTATGCGTCAATATTCGTTCGCGCATCACATAATTACGACTAAAGCGAACGAAATGATATTACTTAGTTACTCTCTAACCTGTAATATTTTAACAATACATAAAAATTATAACTGTGCTTTCTTTACTTTGGCAGCATACTACATTCATTCTGTGTACTCCTACAATGCTGACGAAAGTTCTTTCTTTTTGGAAATTTGCATTTACTAACCCGTCAAGGACGGGTACTTCAGCTAGTTAGCTATAATTTTCATGTTTTAGGAATGATTATGATAAAACTAAGATCGCTTCTATGCATCGAAATTTCTATACATCGAATTTTTTTCCGGCAATTTGCTACTTCGATATATGGAGATTCGACTGTATATAATATTTAAATATTTATAAATGCTGATAGTTTCTTAAACTTTAGTAGGTTTGATGCATTAAATAGAGCTATACTTTCAAGTCCACAAATTCATAAATTTCAATAATTTAATAAGTTATTAACATCCTTTTTTCCCTCGTTCAAAAATCTTTTCTTAATTATGTTTTGAGAGTCTTAATTTTTTAAAATATATGTTCATTAAAAAATCCTACTATTTCTAGATAATTTTTTGCTGTAAAACATTACATTTTCAAATTTACAAGCTTCAATTATTTGTAGCGCCACCATGGCCGAGTAGATAAGATACTGAACATGGTAGATGACTGAAGAGTAAAGGTTCAGCGTTCGGCTCTACCGAGCGGCTATCGATCTAACGTTCTGGAGTTTGGATCGTTTTTCTCCAGACGTAGCGTGAATGTATGTTAGAACCCCTTAAAAAGTTCTCCGACTGAAGCAAACAGATAAGCAGGTGGCCCTTGCGTAGCTTTGCCACAACTCAGTAATTTATTTTCTTTTAAAATAATTTTTAAAAAGTTCTCTAAAATTTTCCTGAAGCAAGATTTTATCTTATATTCTCTTTCTTATTATCGAAATTGCTCGATACAATATGAAACAATCGAGTCAGATTTAAAAGTCACAAAAATGGCTATTGTGACCAGGGCCGGTTCCATAGGGCGGTTTGGGGAGGTGTCACTCCCCCCCCCCACCCCCAACTTTATGAAACAGTACTTTCGTCGGCAAAATCGTCAGTTGGCAAAGGACTGTCGTCAAATTTGAGCTTTAACCACCGATCTGTTAAGTGTTATGTGTATAAATTACCAGTTCTGGTGACAGTTTATTTTAAGTTATATTATATCATGAAGATAGTCTTGTTACGATTTTCATTTTTAATTTTAGTGATTTACGTGCCAATAAAAAAGTCCCCTTTGTCCCCTCAACCCAACTTCATTCCAGATTATTTCAGTGTAATTTAGTTTGTATTAAAGGCAAAGTTGCACACTGGGTATCTGCTTGGGGTGGGGGTGCCTCGGGCGAAGGATTTTTTAAGAGGATCTAATGCGTATTCACATAACATCTGTAGCGTATATTGGCGTGCACCCTGGTTTATTGGTTGAAATTTTGAAGTGGTGTTCGGAGATGTAGCGAACTGCCCAAAACTCCAGACCATTAGATTTAAGGATGCGCGAGAGTCCAGAACCCTGGACGTGCACTCCAACCATCTCCCAATTTTTAATGATTCTTACCACTAACTTCATCAATGAAAAATAGGTGTAGCGGTGTAAGTAATTTGTTAGCATTGATTGTTGATTTGTTAGAATTGATTGAAGAATTTTGAGATGATTGAATAGTAATTGTTTGCAGTTTACACTTTACTCGTAATGAAACTGAATACCACAGCATATTTTATATGTATTCGTTAAAGTAAAAATGACAAGTAAAATTGGTATATATTTTTGAAGGCATATTGGTGTACATTGTCGGCAAATTTTGACTTTGCACTCCCCCCAATATTTTTACTTAAAACCGTCCGTGATCGTGACGTCACTGTAGAGTCGCAAGAATCAGCAGTCATACTGTGATTTTACAGTGATGTCAGTTGGTGAGTCACAAAGAAGCGTCACAGTGACCTTACAGTGAGTAACGCGAATTACCAGTCAGATTGGGATTATTTTGTGAAACTAGGTGACCAGTGTGGTGTGCCCCTCTGTGATGTCACGATTGCCGTTTTGTGGCGGTCTGTGCTATTAGGGAAAGTTATTAGGAGAACTTTGCCTTTATTTTATAAAATGTATGTTTTTGATGAATTAAGTATTTTAGGAAAAGTCAATTTTCCAGATTATGGCAGTAAAAAACACATATTAAATTATTTTTAAAAATTTTTAATTGTTTAATTTTTCACTCTTCAAGAACAAGAACTTGCCCATAGGAAAACTAAGACCCGAAATATTGGCCATTTTATTTTATTGGCATCCAGTAGGTGTTCAACGTTACCCCTATAAAGTGAGGGACAAGTTAACCCCAAGCCCAAGCCTGTAATCAAACTCAGACCCATCTATCGGGTTATTGTTCTTAGGGATAATTATTTTTTTAATGCAGATCAGAAGTATCACGTAGTCGATAGGAAGAAAAAAAGTTAGATTTTGGCCACCCTCTTATTTTAGCCGCCCCTTTGCGTTGCACACTTTATTCATAACCGGCCCCTCTCGTTTCGATCACCTAGCACTGTATTCATGCTTGTATGATCGCCTTGACCTTAAAAAAAGTTGTTTTCTCTGCAGCATCTTTTAAAAATAGGTAAAATTTTGAATTCCGTAAAAAAGAAAGAATTTTCAAATTACGATGAAATCAAAATGATCAGGTAGTTTATTCTCTATCTAAGTGTTCAATAATTTACTTGTAAATTGAGTACTATCAAAGTTAGTGTTTTGTAACAAAACCATCATCCAAAATATAAGAAATAATGAATTGTTGATTAAGTTTGAGTATAGTGATTTTCCGGTTATAGTGATCTTTTTATTAGTACAGTTTTCACTATAACGGGGCTCCCATACTACTAGAAAAAAGGGGTTAATCTCACGCTTTGAAATAATTGAGTACTGAAATAATCAGAAATGTTTAATATGCTGTTAAATTCTCACTATGCCGACGGCTAGGGAAGGCCCTTATCTACCCCCCAATAATCACTCATGTGACTTATGTATTATTGCAGTACAGTGTCTCAAATCCCGTCTCAAGTCTCAAATCTCGTCTGATCAAAGACTACTGTGTACATAGGGTGAACGTGCGCGTTAAATTTGTGGAGCTATATCTTCCTTTTCTGATCTAACAGTGGCCTAGTCATTTAACTCCATTCCCTAAGAACACGGAAAGTGAAGCAGCACCGGCTTGGCAAGTGCTTGAGAGGGTGAATTCCTCTCTCTTCTGGGCTGTTGTGGGACCGTATACGTTAATGGGAGCTGGTGCACGTAAAATCTGAAGAGGCTCCAATGTCCTCCATGTTCAAACGATACATCTGGAGGTACTGATTTCAGGTGTTAGGTCTCTCATCTGAGATACATTCCAAATTAGACCACTCATAGGGGGCAACGCTGGTATGCATAATAGGCGCTCCCATAATGAAAAGACCAACATCTGCAACCCTCGTTGTGGTCAAGCCACAAGTAGGCTGCTGACCTGTCCATTACAAAGAAAAAAAAATGTCCCCTTGCTGAGGAGGTTGAGGGAGGAAAGTGCGCATCCGCGAGTGAACCCCCCCCCCTCTTTTTTATGCTCTAAATTATGGGGAATGACGAATTGCTCGCTTTGAAAGACTCCCGAGGCTGAAGTTCGTAGCTTTAAAGCTATGCATTGCATATAAAGTGTCAATCTTCAGCTCTAAAAAAAAGTTGCGGAACTTACCAGGAGAAGAATCATCCATTTTCTGTCCATTATTTTTAGGAGTGTTAATATCAAGAGAGTTCACAGTTACCAGCAGCGCAAACGCTAAAAGGAATGCGCCGTTCATAGTCCACTCTAAAAATTTTTCGCGCACTCGTATTCTTTTCTCTCCTGAATCTCCTCAATATTAATCCAAGAATCACGCACAGCCTGAAAAGCTGAAATGTCTAACTGCTTTGGTAAAAAAATTCAAGACTTACCTATTTTATTGCCACTTCAGAAATTATCATTTTATCATGCGTTGCCGGAGCAACTACAATCTTAGTCCACCTAAAGATTAATTTTCGAAATGACGATAAAAGTAAACATTAAAGAATCCGTTTACTTTCTTCTGATTGTTTTTTTTTCTTTATGCAAGGTAGTTTTATTTTATCTTCCTTTTTTATTCCTGGCTGATTCCCATTTGTTCTATCATACTCAGGAGAATTTTTATATTAGCGTAAGGGTAACAACCCATACAGAATCTATCGCGGAGGGGAGGTCTCTGAAGCTAATGGATTAAAATGTATCTTCCGTCCCGCAGTGGTCTGGTCTCAACTCCGTTCCCATAACACCACGGCAAGTGAAGCAGCATCCGGCTTGGCCAGTGTTGGGGAGGGGGGGGGGGAGGGGTCAACTCACTCTCGGCGCGACTCTGTAGCACCGTGTACGCTAATGGGAGCTGGTGCACGTAAGATCGGTCGTGACTCCAATATCCTCCATGTTAAACGCTACCTGTGGGGGCGCTGATTTCAGGCGATTGGTCCCTCCCCTAGAAATGGTTCAAAATTAGGAAACCCGTTCTAAGACGGTCTTCCTCCCACTGGGGCACACTCTAATGGAAGCCGCACCCTTCGCCCCTCGCCGTCCCTTATGAAGGATCTGAGATTTCTGGGATTGCCAGAGGGCATTAGAAACAACAAATGTATCTTCCAAAGGGACTTAGACATTTATTACGGTGTGGCATTAGTATTTTTCGCTGCACCCCTGAATGTAACAGAAAATAACACTTTTAATTGTTTGTTGCTGATTTTATGGATTTCTTATACTTCATTTTCTAACCGACTTTAAAAAAAGGGGGCTGTCCATTCGTGGAGTTTATCGTTTTTTGCTTTGTTTGTTTATTTTTTGTCCAGCTCTTATTTGCGACAATACATCATCACTGAGGTGATGAAACATTTAAAACAGTAATTCGAAATTGGCTGTATACTGGAAATATTTTCAATATCATGCCAATATTTACCAATGTTGAATAAAGGTAGAAAGTATTTTATAGTTAAAACTGTTGATTTTAGGGCAATATCGAATCAAAATATTCTCCAGTTATAGTTTTACAACAAAAATTTTTCAAATTTTATCCCAAAATTTTCACAGTATCTTTTTATATTGTTTTGCTAAGATTCTGTGCAATTTTCACTGGGAGAAAATCTAGAAAAAATAAATTTGGAATTATTTGACGATGCAATTACATACAATACATATAATTTTATTACAGTTAGTGCATTTATGTTACCTCTAAAAACGCTTCTAGCTTCCAGATATCTGAAAAAAAACACTTCATGTTGATTCTTCAATCCCAATATAATTCTGGGATTCTCAGTCAACACAGAAATAGTTTTAGCCTTAGAAGTTAAGAAGGAATATACTTTTTCGATTTCGTTAGGGAAAGCCATACCTGAATTTGGGCATCAAATTGAAAAATATTTAAAACTCTCCTATCGGGCAGGTTGACTAACAAATTGAGACTAATTATCACATTTACCTCATTTTCTGCTTGTTTCTTAAATACAATGACTTAACAAATGCTCTCGGTGGAGCACAAACTTGACTCGACCATACGGAAAGCGAGCATGTTACGACTGAGTCATCAAATGCAAGTAAAATATGTCCGTGGCTCCAATGTCCTCCATGTTCAAATGGTACCTCTGAGAGTTCCAATCCCGGTGCAGGTCTAAATCTCGAAACGGCAAATGCTGATCCACAATTTCTGGCACGTAATATTGTCCATATTGGAGTGTACCTTCTTTTAAAAGAGTAAGTTGACGCTTAAAATATTTTCAAGTAGCTGAAGTACCCGTCGTTGACGGGTTAGTACTGAGTGAAAATTTCAAAAAAGCAAGAACTTTCGTCAGCATTGTAGGAGTACACAGAATGGATGTAGTATGTTGCCAAATTAAAGAAAGCGAAGTTATAATTTTTATGTATTGTTAAAATATTACAGGTTAGAGAGTAAAGCAATATCACTTCATTCGCTTTAGTCGTAATTATGTGATGCGCGAACGAATATTTAAGCATATGGAAATAATTTTCGCAAAATCTCAAAATCTAATCAATATTGTTGAAAAATTGGAAGCCTAGAATTTAAGTTGAATGACAACCTATCATGTCACCAAATTTCGTTTCATTCAGTGCAGTCTTTATTTCGTGATGCTGGAACAAAATTTCAGCATTTTAAAACGATTTTCACAAAGTCTCAAAATGTAATCAAAATATTTTAAAAATTCAACGCCTATAAATTTAGATTAGCAACTACCTATCACATCACCAAATTTCGTATCATTCGTATTAGTCGTTATTACGTGATGCTTGAAGAAATATAAACGTATTTAGAGAGAATTTTCACAAAATCTCAAAATCTAATAAAAATGTTTAAAAAATTGGACACCTATAGCTTATGTTGAGCAACCATCTATCATGTGACCAAATTTCATATCATTCGCTTTAGTCGTTATTACGTAATGCGTGAACAAAGATTCACTCAGTTTTAAACGATTTTCGCAAAATCTCGAAATCTGATCGCTTTTTTTTATTAGATGCTTATAGTTTAAGGTGAGTGATCACCTATCATTTCCCCGAATATCATTTTTTCACCTTTGCAGTTATTACGTGATGCGCGAACACAAATTTACGCAGTTTGAAACGATTTTCGCAAAATCTTAAAATCTTATCAAGACTTTTTTTAATTCGACGCATATGTTTTAAGTTGAGTGAGCACCTATCATGACGCCAAATTTCATATCATTCGCTTCAGTCGTTTTTACGTTATGCTCGAACACGAATTTACACAGTTTAAAACAATTTTCTCAAAATCTCAAAATCTAATCAAGATTTTTTTTAAACCGGGGCCTATGTTTTAAGTTGAGTGACCACTAGTCATGATACCAAATTTCATTTCAATTGCTTCAGTCGTTTATACTTGATGCTCGAACACAAATTTACGCTGTTTGAAAGGATTTTCACAAAATCTCAAAATCCAATCAAGATTTTTTTTAAATTCGACGTTTATGTTTTAAGTTGAGTGACCACCTATCATCACACCAAATTTCATATCATTCGCTTCAGTCGTTTTTACGTGATGCTTGAACAAAAAAAGCGTCACGGACAGAATGACAGAACGACAGAACGACAAACTTTTTTTTGAGGGTCGCGCCGGATTCCCAGGTGCTTGAAATGGATAGAAATCGCAAAATTTTTGAGTTCCAAGAAATGTACAGACAAAAGTCTAATTTATTTATATATGCAAAACAGTTAAACGATCACAGATAACGTAGCTGTATATTGGAATGTAATATTGGTTTTTATACAATGTGTCAGTGTTGGAGGGTTTATTTTACGGAATTTAAATATTTATGCAATACTGATTGGTAATCTGCAGACACTATTAGAGGTACACTATAAAGCAATTCGATGGCGGCAGCTCAAATATAAATTCTGCATATACTGGTAAGAGAAACTCTCTAGCTGTGATTTTTCCCCTCTTTTTCTGTACTAGTGTTAAAACCGAACCTCTTTTGGGGAGATTCCGCCATTTGCGTCAATGATTTTTTTCTCTCTACAAGCCTGACTAAAAAAAAAAAAAAAATAGTAAATTATTAATCTATTATTTATTCATTTATTTTTTTCATTGCTGGTATTGCCTAGTACTAAAAATTGAACATAGCAATATCTTTTTTTCGTGAGGTATCACTTTCTTTAGTAGCAGGATCATTCCATATTAACTCGACAAATACACTGTACCTCACCATTTTTGATTTTCACAAAATTTTGTAGGTGATATCTACCTATCTTCTGTATCGCAAAACAGGTTATTTTTAATTTCTTTAAAAAAATTTCTTGAGATACAGCCATTTGTTTGCTCCGCGGATGAGTAAAAATCGCCATTTTAGGATCTTTTTCTAAAAGCTGCAGAATTTTCATTTGAAATAGCAGGAAGATCAGATAGGGTTTATTGGAAAGCTTAAAAAATGCACTAACAATGCAAATAACAAAACAGATTTATGTTAAGCTTAAATACAATTTTTCGGACATCACATAGTCCTTCACAAACTAATGTTTTTGGTCATTTCAGGCATTAAAAAAACTTGAAGGACTTTCAGTAAAAAACCACTTTTTTTTCCTGTTACACTTACATATCAATACTATATGCAGAAAAAAATTGAGCTATTACTGGTGGTCCTTTATCCCGAAAAAATTGCTTAAACTTTCAAAAAATTGAAAAATGCGCTTTTTCACCCTCCCCCCCTCAAAATAAATGTCATGTGAGACAGATGATAAAAATTTTAAAATAGCATGGTACGCAGCTCTTATACTGTACTTTAAAACAAAACAAAAATTGTCTATTTTCTCTTTATTCCAAAAGACAGAGGAGATACACGCTTTTGAAGTAATACAAAAAGCGTTCCTTGCTATTGAGAATAGGTTAACTTTTCACCCCCCTCCCCCCCAAAAAAAAAAAAATCTTGTGGGACAAGTGATAAAAATCGCAAAATGACATGGTAAGAAGCTCTTATAGTACTTTAAAACAAAGCAAAAGCATATCTGAAAAAGCACATTTTTCAATTTTTTGAAAGCTTCAGCAATTTTTTCAGAATGAGGCACCACCAGTAGCAGCTCAATTTTTATTCTGCATATAGTATTGATTATGTAAATAAAATGGGGGGAAAAAAGTGGTTTGTTATTGAAAGTCCTTCATTGTTTTTTTTAATGCCTAAAATGACAAAAACCATTAGTTTGTGAACGACTACGTGATGTATAAAAAACTGTATTTAGGCTTAACATAAATCTGTTTTGTTGTGCGCATTTAAAAGTCCATTCCTTATGCTTTTCCAATAAGCTCTATCTGATCTTCCTGCTATTTCAAATAAAGATTCTGCAGCTTTTAAAAAAAAGATCCTACAATGGCAATTTTTACTCATCCTCAGCCGTTCTACCACAACACGGGTCCGGGTTCGATTCCCGGCACGGGTTTGTGTGTCTTTTCGTCCGTCCCTTCATAGGAGGCAACCTGGTCCACCGGTGCCTCCTTAATAAAGAGACCAGGAATGGCGACTTTAGTAGGGGCCAATGCCTATAATCGGCAAGTGCCCGCCACTGGGAAAAAATGTTAAGCAAGATTCAAATTTTCATATATTTAATTACGTTCAATGGAAAAGCACACTTTTGTTATATATACTGAGATCTGAAATTTATGACGGCCAACGGGAATTTCTAAGGTTACAAATAATCAAACGTTTACTTGACAAGAACTCCTAAAATCCGAAATCATTAGGATATTATCGATTCCCGTTGTAGGAATCCTGTAATACGAATACAAGAAATAAAAACATGATAATCAATTAAAGTGTCAAAAGCTTGTCACTTTTTGTAATCATGAGTGTCATTTTTTGAATCGAAAAAACATATAAATAAAAGTAAAGCACGTTTATTGAGGAATTATACTCAACAGATTTTTTTAACATCCTAACTAATATTATAAATGCGAAAGTGAGTTTGTTTGTTTGTTTGTTTGTTTGTTTATGACGCTTTTACGCCTAAACCGCTGAATCGAATAGGATGAATTTGGGTTTAGATATAGATGGGACCCTGGAGAAGGTTATAGGCTACTTAGAATTTTAGATTTTTAATTACTTTTTAATTATTAATTAAAAACCGTTTTTACGTTGCCATGCTTGGCGAGTTTCGCTCGTATCAAATGATTCATGTTTTGAGCTAACAAGAATGCTATTACTTCAATAAAAAATCTGATGTGTCCAACACATGACTTCCTTGCACGTCTATTAAATCAAAAATGTTTTTTACGCACTTCCTCTAAACTTATTTGTTTGAAAGATATAAAATATCAATAATAGTAAGATATAGCGATTTCTAGCCAAACATTTCGATATCGCCAAGCTGAGTTCAATTTGAAAGATTTCTTTCTGACACTTTATTTGGCGATATTTCACCAAAAGCCGACAAACTTGAGGTAGTTTGCAAGATTTTGGGGATGGTTAAAGTAGTCATTGACCAGAGACTTTCAATGAATTGAATGCATCCATACACCTTTATGTATTTAAAGTCATTTGGCTCACCCTGTAAATAAATTCCCAGTCGATTGCTGTCAAAAAATATATTGAAAACCGTTAGATATTATAATATAGTTCTAAATACAAAAGTTCAAAATTCTACGGGTTAAAGTTTTAGAGTTATACAAAATTCGAAATAATTTTTGGCGCCAAATTTGGCGATATTTCGGCGAAACTCGTCAATGCCGACGACATTTGGCGAGATATTAAGCATGGACCAACAATGACAGATTATCGCCAAATTTGGCGATATTTCGCCAAAACTCGCCAAGAACGATGACAAATGGCGATACTTTGGGCATGGACCGAATGACTGACTATCGCCAAATTTGGCGACATTTCGGCAAAACTCGCCATGGTCGATGACAGACGGCGAGATTTTGGGCATGTACCAAACAATGACTGTCTACAATTGTATTATATTGAAGATGTCCATAGACATTAAAGTACTGAAATTCTTTTCAGTGGTCCTGTAAATAAACTCTCCAGTAGATTTTAACCAAAAATCGAGATGCACAACTAGATGTTACAACAATCTTATATATGAAATTTCATAATATTTTTTGAGATTTTAGAGTTAAATATGCACACACGTACACAAAAAAATCGCCAAGCTTGGCGACTTTTGGCGTAGTACCTGAGGGAAGCACGTGATCGTGGTCGGACCATTACCTAACTTATGAGGTAGGACGGTATTGTGCTTGAAATGGATGAATCTCCTAAAATTGCCATTGACCGTAATGTATTGGAAATCTTTTGAGTGTTCCTGTAGCAGAACTGTAAATGATAAAGACACTTTTTTTAATGGAGAAATTCATTTTCTAACTCTTTACAGCATATATCACTTCTGAGTCGTTTGAAATAGCCCAATACCTCTAAAAAACGCTTTGATGAATTTCGGCCCATAGAGCGTAATGTATTTCGAATCTTTTAGGCGGTTCTGTAGATAAACTATCCAGTCGAATGGAACCGAAAGGGGAGGTGCACAACTAGATGTTACAACAATCCTAAATATAAAGTTTCAACATTCTACGCCTAATAGTTTTTGAGATATTCGAGTTTAATGAATTTCGGCCCATTGAACGTAATGTATTTCGAATGTTTTGGGCGGTCCTGTAGATAAACTTTCAAATCGAATGGAACCAAAAGGGGAGGTGCACAACTAGATGTTACAACTATCCAAAATATGAAGTTTCGACATTCTACGCCTAATAGTTTTTGAGATATGCGAGTTTAATGATTTTCGGCCCATAGAGCGTAATGTATTTCGAATCTTTTGAGCGGTCCTGTACATAAACTATTCATTCGATTGCGACCAAAAGGGGAGGTGCACAACTAGATCATAGAACAATCCTAAATATCAAATCTCAACATTCTACGACCCATAGTTTTTGAGATATGCGAGTTACATACATACGTACGTACGTACAGACGGCATGGAAAAACTGACCACAATAAACTCGCCGCTGGTCAAAATGAGTTGCAGACGCGTTAATATGATCGTGCATGCTAGCCTACGATGAGATGCATGAAAAAATTTTTAAAATTCAATTTAGAGGGATCACATTACTTCCTTATACTACGTACAAGGAAGTAAAAAGCGCGTGCATCTGAAAATATTAAATATCACGGAAATTATGCCAGTTTTATGCCAAATCTATCCATCTATCTAATCTTATTACCCTCCGCTAAAGAGGGTAATAGTTTTTGGCAGACGAAAAAAGTCGTGGATGATAATTGATAGTAAATAAAATCTTACAGATCTCACGGAAATTTGAAACACACCAAGATCCGACACATGATTGGAATAATGGATACTTGAAAAATTTCAAAGTAACGTCAGATGAAACAAAAGGGGAAACTGTAAGATTTTGTCAGAGCGTCTGCGACTGGCTGTCAAGTTCCCGAGGTTCCGATTTCATTTTTCAGAACTTGGATTTGTTTCCAGAGTCGCGTTCAAACTTTTGTCCCTCCTCGGAGCAAGTGGTGGTGTTCTGTCGTGGCATTTCTAAAATTTTCATTTTTGCGGGATCAGTGTGAAATAGCTCGTAGGCTTGGTATTTCACGCTCTACTGTTCAGTATTACATCGTTAAATATCAGAAGAATATACCCGGGACTGTTGTTCAAGGCCGCGCTGGCCGTCCTCGCCAGTTGTCTGATCCGGAAGAAAGTCATCGTGAAACTAACCGTCTATTTATGCAAAGAAAAAGGGAAGATCCAGATTTTCGTGCTCAAGAAGCGGAATCCAAATCCAGAAGACAAGACAGAAAACGTTTACGACTCTGTCTAGATATACCATCGAAAAGACCAAGAACAGATACTGATCTAAGTGTAAGGTGTGAAGAACTAGAATTTCGTAAATTAGCTGAGAAATTTTTCGAAGCTGCTGCTGATGGTCCAATCCACCAATGCTATTGTTGTGATCGACTGTGGTTCAAAAAGTCAATAAGAACCCATTCCAAAACAACTTTACTGTCCAAAGGAGCGACAACGGACTTTATAAAACTAGTCTTTTACAAAGATATCGATGATATTGGCAAATTTTGCAAAACATGTTACGATTGTTTGATTAAATTGACAATACCAGAATTAGCTATAAGCAATGGCTTCGAATTCCCCGAAATACCGGATTGTTTAAAATACTTGACACCACTGGAAGAACGGTTGGTTTCTCCCCGTTTGATTTACATGCAAATACATCCTGTACATGGCTGCCAATACAAATTAAAAGGTTCTGTCAAAAAACCTCTTTAGCGGAGGGGAAACTAATTTCAGCTGAAGGCTGAATATTACCCTCCGCTAAAGAGGGTAATAGTTTTTTTTAAATAAAAATGAAATTCTGTTTGTTTGTTTGTGTGTTTGTGGACTTGATTCATATACAAATCCACAAAAATGGACATATCGGCCTGAAATTTAGCACAGATATATAAAATAATGTAGAATAAATCATAGTCCACTTTAAAACTTTGAAAGTCCACCCGTTCCCGGAATTTAAGAGATTTTTTATGCTCTTCACGCAAAAATCTTTCCGTAATTGTAACCCCTGTAGTGAAAAAAGTGTGAAATAAGGATCGTGGTTGCCATGTGTGGCGATTTTGCCGAATAAAATGTCGTTCGTATACAAATCCACAAAAATGGACCTATCAGCCTGAAATTTAGCACAGATATGTAAAATAATATAGAATAAATCGTAGTCCACTTTAAAACTTTGAAAGTCCACCCGTTCCAGGAATTTAAGAGATTTTTTATGCTCTTCACGCAAAAATCTTTCCGTAATTGTAACCCCTGTAGTGAAAAAAGTGTGAAATAAGGATCGTGGTTGCCATGTGTGGCGATTTTGCCGAATAAAATGTCGTTCGTATACAAATCCACAAAAATGAACCTATAGGCCTGAAATTTAGCACAGATATGTAAAATAATATAGAATAAATCGTAGTCCACTTTAAAACTTTGAAAGTCCACCCGTTCCCGGAATTAAAGAGAATTTTTATGCTCTTCACGCAAAAAGCTTTCCGTAATTGTAACCCCTGTAGTGAAAAAAGTGTGAGGATCGTGGTTGCCATGTGTGGCGATTTTGCCGAATAAAATGTTTTAAATTCTCAAAGTAAAAATAAAAGAATAATAATGATTTTTTTTTGTTAGTTTATATTCGTAAGGTTATTTTTTTTAAATTATAATATCGTGTGCATGGGAAATCAGAGCAGGAATGTAATGCTTTACACGCAAAACAATAAGAATTGAAGATTTCCGAGGCTAATGTGTAAATTTTTTTAGTTTGGCGAAAAAATAAAATGGCTGAAATATGGATTTTGAGTAAGTGAGGTCTAGCGGTTTGCACAGTTTTCGGCTTGGCGCAATTTATTGAGAGCTTAAGGAAATAGATTTTTGAAAACAAGTGCAAAGGTTTTATTAGAATACAGCGTTAAATTTTAATGATCCGTGAAGAAATAATGCAGTTATTAAGGGATTTCAAGCGATCTAACTTCAGAATTCTCGCCAATTGAGTACATTGATTTAAGTTGGGGGAATTCCGCCAAATTTCAGAAAATTGAAATCTTCTCATTTAGTACATCGGAGTAACGATGAATAAAACGCATTATAGTTGATAATTTTTAAAAAAATCGGCTGTATTAAGGGATGCCAATTTTCAAATAAATGCGTGCTACTCTTGGGCGGTCGAACCATTTCCCATATTGATTGCTGCTAAGTCAATGCTACGAATGATTCCCTGAAAAAACTCTTGCAAAATGGCGTATGTTGGCACTTTGGCAAAGCTTAGATTTGAAACTGGATTTTATTTGGTATATATAATAACACTGGTTATAGATAAAAATGAATGTTGGTATGTGTTTATGAGGTTGAAAAACTCCAGCACGGTTGAGCACCGTTGCACGATGAAATTTGGTTCACCTAAGTCTTTTATGATGGAGAAGGTTTTTATGCTTTCCGTTTTCCTTAACTTGCCACTTGGTGCCGCAGCACAACGTTGAATTCTATTCCGTTTAGCCGTTTGCTATGCGAATATCGTCCAACCGATTTCGATGAAATTTGGTGCACGCGAATATTAGAACACGGAGAATATTTTTCACTATACATTTTGCTGTAACTTGCCGCTAAATGGCCCTGCAAAGCATCAACTTCTATACCGTTCGACCGTTCGGCATAAAATTTTTTATACTTACACATTTGAGCACGAAGAATATATTCTAACTGCGTTCCTTTTGATGTTACTCACCACTAGATGACACTGCAATGTATTATTATTTTAACTAGCCACTAGATGACGCTGCAGCAGGCCAAATTCTTGACCATTCAAACGGTCGCTATGAAAATCAGTATACATAGCTATTTGAACAATGAGAATATTTTGGCGTTATCCATTTTCCTATAACTCGCCACTTGACGGCGCTGTAGCAAATCATTACTTTAATTAACTACTAGATGGCCCTGCAGTGTATCACTTCTTGACTGTGCAAATGATCGTTATGAAAATTGGTATACATAGATAGTTGAACACGGTCGCTATGAAAATCAGTATGCGTAGCTATTTGAACAATGAGAATATTTTGGCGTTATCCATTTTGCTATAACTCGCCACTTGACGGCGCTGTAGCAAATCATTACTTTATTGAACCACTAGATGGACCTGCAGTGTATCACTTCTTGACTGTGCAAATGATCGCTATGAAAATAGGTATACATAGATATTTGAACACGGGGAAGAGTTTGGCGCTATCCATTTTCCTATAACTTTCCACTAGATGTCGCGTCAACACATGAACTTCAGGACTGTCCAGCCGATAGTCATGAAAAATCGTATACATCGATATCTGAATGCGAAAAATATTTTCGCCGTATCCGTTTTGCTAAAACTCGCCACTAGATTGCGCTACGCCGCATGGCCTTCTGCACCGTACAAACGATTGCCTTGAAATTCGGTATGCATGATTATTGGACACAATATAACGCGATATCCACTTTGCTATATCTGTTTATTACAATGAATAGTAATCACCACAAATCGTAATATCAAAAAGTCCATTCATTCCCGTGCGAAGAACGGGTACTTCAGCTAGTGCATAAATAAATACGCTAAGAAAACTTTAGTGTCCCTTTTGCAGCGCACTACGCAAACGGATGACCGTGAAATTCGGCACAGTTAAAGTTCGCATGGAATTGTTTGTGGGAATGTTAAAATTTTTGTGTAGTATGCTAATATACCGTAAAAAATTAGAGAAGTCATTTGGCACGCAGTATTTCACGCCAAGTCGGCCGATGGTTCCATTGTTGTGTCCATTTTGAAATAACAACACTTAGTTTCAGCAGTACTTTAGGGTTATAGTATTAAAACAAAATTTGCAAAAAGTGGAATTATTCCCCAGTTTGGTGATACGCCAATGACTAAAATGTGCTTTAGCAATGTGCATGGCGACTTTTTTTAGACGGCGATAAGTGCGATAAGTGTTGTAAATTCAATGTTTAAAAGCAGTGGAAAAACCTTAAGGGAGAGAATGATATATTTACTATTCGTTAAGGCAGGTCGGAATCCAAGAGACGCTGCTTAGAAGCGCGCCAATTCGACAATTTCTTCATAATCTTCAGCCAGGCAGTATGCCAAAGCAAAGTTTCTCCAAAAATATTATTGAAGAAATACCTCAGAAATTAAGAGGGAGTGAAAATAACATTATTAATGAAGAAAGAAAAGTCCAAATGTGTTTTTTAAAGCTCATAAATTTCCAAATCCTACCAATAATATAAATGGGTACGTTTGTGTGTTTAGATGTTTTTGACTGAATCACGCACAAATGGTTGAACGGATTTGGAAAAATTTGTAATGAAGATAGCTTATGCCCTGGATTAACATACAGGCAACCTTTCAAGCATATAGCATAAATATTTCTTTTACAAAAACACTCAAAATAATTCTAATGCATTGCGCTCTATGGAAATTTTACAGCTACTAAACCGATTCTAAAACTTTTTTCACTGATTGTAAGTTACACTATTCCTGAGTATTATTGTTTATTTGTGGATTAAGACCGATTGACTGCACTAGGATCCTAGCCCTATATGGGGAATTCCTCTGTGGGGAACTTTCTAAAGGATCCTAGCCCGTATTTACGCGAGGTTTTGGAGAAAACCACGAAAAACTGCGAGCGGCTAGGTCGACAGGCGCGACCGGGGTTTGAACCTGACACCTCCAGCCTTCCAGTTTTGAGAGCAGAATCTCTTCGACACTGGTGGGACCCTGAGTGCTATAGGCTACCTTTTATGCATATATTATAAATAATTCTTTTACAATGATACTCATAAGAATTACATTACGCTCTATGTGTATCTCTGTAAGTACTGAACCGATTCCAAAACTTTTTTCACTGATAGTAAGCTACACTATTCTTGAGTATTATAGGCTAAAATTCATCCATGTAGCGCAAATACTTCCTTTACAGGAACACTCAAAATAATTCTAAGACATTACGCTCTCTGGGTATCTCTGTAACTATAGAACCGATTCTAAAACTTTTTCGCTAATAGAAAGCTACACTATTCCTGATTAACACAGGCTACAATTCATGCATATAGCATAAATATTTCTTTTACAAGAACACCAAAAACACTTCGCCAATACTGTCGTAACTGTCTCTATTCGCCAAATGCCTGAAAAAAAAAATCTAAATTTAGTAAATCTGCATACTCTCTTATTTCAAATGAAGTATACTACCATGCATTATACTTCATTTAAAATAAGTAAAAAGCAAATAATATTTAAATGCAGTTTCTTTTGTCGCAAACATATGTGTTATTCACACATGCTTCATTTCTCTCGGGACCGAACTCTAAAGCCGACGCGGACGAAGTCGCGGATAGCAGCTAGTACCTAATAAAGTCTGTTGTTTAAATTTCAGATCCTGTGCATAACTCGATTGTTTTAAGGACGAATTTTGTTCGAATTATAGAAATTCCGGAGTTTGCGAATCCAAATTTGAGAAGTTCCGCTTATATATATTTTCTCTATGAAAATAAGAACCTTCTTAACAAATGATTCTGCTATAGAGCCACTTTTATGTATGAAAAATTCTTCAGACAAGTTGTCTAATGTATTTTTTCTAGGGTGGGAGGGGATTACAATACAAAATGTATCAACTATACGAAATATCTCGAAATGATTTTTGTTTAATTATACACCACAATAGTGTTAATGTTAATTATTTCATTTTCTGTGAATTTTCATATATTTTGCTATTTCATTAGGCCTTTTTGTTGTTATTCTTTCTTAAGGAAATAAATAAAAATAAAAGGCTAAATCAAAGGTATCTCTACTTATTATAAAAGAAGATGTCTGTGTGCGGTTCTGTGTGTGGGTCTGTGTGTCGGCGGCGTTACGGACAAATGGCTACACCTAGAAACACCAAATTTGGCACTCGGGAAGATCTAAACATGAAGTTGTGCACCTCGAAGCGATTTTTTCAAAATTCGACCTAGAATTTTTTTTATTTTATGTTTTATGCGATTTTTGGCATTTTTTCTCACCTAATTCGTAATAACGGCAGAAATTATGCTCGCAGCAAAACGGCATTTGTATCATCGGATAGAGGAGAAAATTTTCTTTTAAAAACAGTTTGTTCTGAATACGTAACATAATTTACCGATTTTTAGGAGTTTTTTTACTAAGCATCGACTTCGGCGAATTTTTCGTAAAATAATTTTCAAATTGTCGCCATCTTGAATTCGATCCGTCATAACTTTTTGATATTTTGACAAATCGTGAAACATTCTTTTCTCCCTCTTTTAAAATAAAAACGAAAAAATTATGTAAATTAGATGATTTTTTACGAATTTTAATGCAGCCTAATGTTTAGAATTTAATAGCATCAACACGATATTACGCCATTCATTACATTGCTATCGCGGCACGAGAACTTATGTTCGGTTGTTGCCACAGAAAGGATTACAAAAAAGGGTTTTTTCAACCAATCGAGCTTTGAAATGGGATATCAGAATTTCAATTCGCAAGTGACGATCTATGACGTCAAATGCTTTAAGATACGTAAAAATTACGCCATAATTTTAACACATTTATTCCAGCTCTATTTTCATCACAGGGAGACGATATTTTGATTAAAATTTACTGTAGAAATGAACTAATAAATTCACGATTATTATTATTAGAAGTGGTATTTTAATCCGGTGCTTATTTAAAAATTGAAATGTCTTCACGGTGCTGAAAATGTTCATTTTAAAAGTTACAAAGTTCGTTTCAAAGCGCGATATATTAAAATTTTTCTATTTACTATTTTTATTTTTGGCATTTAATTATGGCGCAGGCGTTGCCTAGCGTATGCATGCAGGTTGCGAGTATAGTTTTATTTTAACGTTGTATTACGTTCCTCCATAAAGGAGAGCTTACGGGATTACATTAATTGATCATGGCACGTGATAATTTAATTGCGTTGCCACAAAAAGGATTAGAAAAAAATGTTCTTTTTCCAACCAATCGATTTTTTAAATGGGATATCGGAATTTCAATGCGCAAGTGAGGATCTATGACGTCAAATGCTTTAAAATACGTAAAAATTACGCCACAAATTTAACTCATTTATCCCTGCTCTTTTTTTAACACAAGGAGGCGATATTTTGATTAAAACTTACTTTAGAAATAAACTGAGAAATTCATGATGTCAACCGGGGTATCTTTTACGGTAGTTAAACAGTGACGTCATAAATTTTTAAAAATGCGTGAAATTTGTAAACTCTGCAACTCTAACGTCCTGTCACAGTTATAGCGATTCTAAATAACTCCTCGAGATGGAACAGTTTGATGTTTTCAGTAGACAGAACTATGGAGGATTTATAAGAAATCTTTATATTGGATGCATGGATATTTAAGTTGGCACCGCTTGAATATTTTTCACCACGGTGAGATTAAATATTTTGCGGTGCTAAATACGCCAATCCTACAAAACTATGCATAAATTAAATTTGTATGGAGAGCTTCCTTAGTAGCAACTATTATGGGAAATGAATAATGTTTATGGTAATGCGTAAATTGCTAAAGAATCGCCATAGAATATAAAGGTCCCATTTGTGCCAAATAATGTAAGCTGTTTCGTTAAATTGAGCATTAAAGAGGGAGAAGCGAAGATAGATAGTATTAATATGCGTAATAGGTAGTATTGGTAGATTTGTAAGGATGATATGAATAAATCCCGGTTGATTCCTACTTTAGGACCCCCACTCTCGCCAACGCGACGATAAATATTGATATACAGTTGCCATTACGATTTTTTGTATTTATATTGCAGCCATACGGCAAAGGATTTATTCGTAAATTTCTCTCAGTAATTAGCCGGTATTCCTGTTGATTTTGCACGTGATCAGTCATGAGTTTTGATCTTTGATAAGGCCGTTGCCTACGAAATGCTCATAGTATGTAGTATTACGTAGGCAACGATAAGGTTAGTATCCTTTTACGCATTTTCGATGTTTGTTTAGAAAATTTCTATTGGCACGTATTAATAGGAGCAGACGATTTCAACTCATTTATGTTAGCATAGTCAAGCACAAATAAATCTGATACGGGAAATTTGGTTGCTAGGGTAACTTTAAATATTAAAGTATACATATGTATTTTTATTTATGCATTAATGATATAATTTAATATCACGGACGCAAAAGTTTCTGGCTTCTGAAAATTGGTTGCTAGGACAATTTTAAATGTTAATATTTTAACTTATAAGAATTGAGTTCTTTTCGAATTTGCTAGTTGATAACTATTTCTAAACAGCGGATTCGGTGAATTTATCTATTCTGTTTCTTAATTTGGTGAGGTGTTTTAAATTTGCCTTGCAAATTTTTAAAAATCATTGCAGAATTAGTTCGTTTGTTAATTATTTTAACATTCTGATTCCATTTCCTAAAATTGTTGCGATTCAACATACTTCATTGGTTAAAATAAAGTAAAAATTCACGAATCCGCTTTTAATAAAGGAAATACATGTAAATTTAAAGAATCTGCTCATAAATTCTTGTCAAATGGATCATTTGGAATATGTAAGTACATCATTACATTTATTTTACCTGCCAACTGCGTTACCTGCTTGGTGCGTTTAATGCTGAATTGTTCATATTAATTTCATCCAGTTTCTCTGGGAAGCGTTAAAACTTGTGCGCATGCGCGATCACGGACTATTGGCATGAAGGTTCGCCAAAACGCGGCGATTTTTTACGTTGGCGAGAGTGGGGGTCCTAAAGTAGGAATCAACCTAAATCCCAATATACAACGTTAATAAATATTTCATGAAATTAAAAGTGTTCTGTTTATCCTTTTTCAAGGGTTGTTTTACAACCAACTGAACGATAAGTAATTCTAATTTGCGTTGATATATACCGCAGTAATTTCGACAGAGGATATTACTTGAACTTTTTAAAAATGAAATTTGCAGCTATTTTAAAATAAATAGTTGTTCATTTCATGTAGTGTCTGAGGTATTTAATGCTACAACTTGAACCTCAAAACAGTATGATATAGAAATAACACATTTTGAAAGTCAGGAGTTCTCTGCAAACCGCTAAGCTTTTCACTTTTCTGATCGCGAATGACACTGATGTAGTTTTTTGAGTCATGATATTGCAATGATGCCAAGTTAGTACTCATGACGCAAACTTTACATTATAAGTCAAATAATTTCGCTTTTATTTTAGATTTCCCATCACTGGAATTAAGTGGAATTACACATGTAAGGAACATTTTCGTTTCCTACCGTGCGAAGAACGGGCACGCAGCTAGTATAGATATATTCTACAGTTTCCTAGAAAGTTTAGTACTTATAAAAAGTAAAATATTGAAGTTGGGCATTCACCAATACTAAGGCTCGTAGTATTGGCCATTTCACTATGAAACACTCAGTGACGGAGACGTTAACACCTAAATCTAAGACGGGAATCGAACCCGGATTCAAGGTGTAGTAAATTGCTTGGCTGGATGGTTTTGATTAAGGTAAGCTACACCAGGGATATCTACCTAAAAGGGTAGGGCTTGGTTGAAGAATTTTTTAAAGGCTTCTAACATGTTACATCTCGAGAAAACCGCCCACAACTTCAGAGCTAGAAGGTGTGATAGAAGGGTTCGAGAAAGTAAAAAGTAAAAGGTTAATTCTTTCTAAATATTACTGTCTTTCGTTTTCCATTGTGTTCATTCTAATTTAAAATTTATGAAATTTACGCAAATAGGAACTAATATTCAAGGAACTTATCTATCAGTTCCTGCAGCTCGAAATTCTTGTAATTGATTTTGTTTTATCTAATTCCGCATATTCTTAATTCTAAAACTTAACAAACTTTTACTATGCTTGGTTAAATATGTTTCTATTATTTTTATTATTATTTTTTTTTTTTGAAGTGACATACAATCTCCCTTCTTACACATGTAAAAACGTACATAATCTGCCTAATAATAAAGGTAATGCATTTATGTCTCCCTTCCCTTCCCCCCTCCTCTCTCTCTCTCTCTAATTAACGTGTGAGTGCCATATAGATGTGACTGGTTCAGCCTGATCCCAGGCACGACACAAACATTGGCTGAATAATTGATTCAGGTCTTTGCGGGTTCATCGCACTGTCATTTTTGGCAGGAATTTTCATTTATAAGATACTTTGATAAGAATGTTTTATATGCGTCTCATTGCGTTGCAAAAAATAAGCTGACTTGATATGCAATGTTAAATAAGCGATATGCTCCTTCGACAGTTGAGATCGCTCGCAGAGGTCTTTTAATACGTAATTGGCCTTAGATATCTTGTAGTGTGTTTGAGTTTAATATCAAGACCAGCAACATTTGGTTTGTCAAATATCGAGAGGCGATACGAAAAGAAATTCTAGAAATTTAGAGGCGGCTCGTGGGATACAGCAAATACTGCCGGAATGCACTTGAAATTATCAGCACATACTTTAAATTAATTTATTCTACTAATTTTCCTAAATTCAAATTCGAATTATGGAATTCCTTCGGTAAATAAAAAAAATCTAAAAAAAAAAAAAAAAAAAAAAAAAAAAAAACGTATTGTGGCCGGATCGCTCATTCATTAAAAAAAAACCTTTAATCTTTCCGCAATTCAATTGGGAAAATCTTTGGTACAGACATGAGGTCTGAAAAAGAAATTGGCAGCACCGTTGCCATGACAACGACTACGTAAGCAATCTCTCCGGCATAGGCTGTATAGGGCGTACGCAGCTAAGACTCAGCTGATGAAATATTTTCTAGCCAGGGCTGCACTTGTGATTTCGACAAATTGATTGGCTCGGACGAAAAGTGAGGGAGGGGGTACGCCACAGGGAATATATGTTCTTGTCCATTCTAACGGAAAAAAATTTATTTTTGTCTGGGAAGGTTGAAAGTTCTTACATTTATTTGTTACTGTATTATTGAAATTTATGAGTTAACCGTTTTGAAACATGCAGCCCCATTAGATCCAATTTGTGTATTGCTTGAAACTCCATTTAACATATGGAAAGAAGATGATAAACGACAACTACTAAAAGAAAATAGACCGACACCAAAATTGTCCATTCATAAGAAAACAGCAGGTTCGTAGCTTCCAGTCATCATGGTATGCATTATTCTCGTGGCTATGTGGCAGTTTTTATTTACAAAAAATGTTTTGTTGGCCGTGTTTAATCGTTGGTAAAAAAAAGTGCGTTTGGAATGGTACTGGATATGATGGGCTAACCACCATCACAAGAGCATGTAAAACACATGAAGGCTCAATCGAAAATTAAAAAAATTCTATAAAATTTAAGGAGTTGTTAAGAAGTGGGGCCTCTAATTACTGACGCATTAAAGGAAAACTCTCGACTTTATATTGCTGAATTTAACAAGAAGGTAAACCTGAATAGACGCTTCATGCAATTACCCATCAAAGCAGTATTGTTTTTAAGTAAGCAAGAACTGGCATTTAGAGGACATGACGAGCGAGAAGATTCTTTAAACCGAGGGAATTTTAAAGAGCTTTTAAAATTATTGATATCTGAAGCTTCGATAGAATTACAACAGCATTATTTAAATATTAAAACTGTTTTAAAGGTTAATCAAAAACTATACAAAATGAATTGATTGAGTGTTTATATCAGGTTGTAACGAAAGTTTTCCGCCATATCTGCCTGAAAAACTAACTTCTAACTCCTTAGATACCTGTTTTTGAACTTTCGGTACCAAACCTGTACCGTGTCACATGATACAACAATAGTACTTAAAGCTGTACTCATAATTCGTTGATATTCTGTAGCTGACTTTTTGAAACAGAACTGGAAGTAAATGATGGTTCTAATCCTCTAGAGTAATAGTTCCATTTGAGACACCTTGTTCTTAATGATAACTATATTTTTTACAAATTTCACAACACAGTGTCATAAAGCAAGTCTCTTTCTTTCAAATGCCAAAAATCATTTGACAAAATATGAGCAAATACGCTAACGCGAACTGTGTACTTCCGATGTTTGCGGTGGCAGGAAACTTTCGTTACAACCTAATATTTTCATATACATGAATTTATAAAAAATGAAATTTCAGAATCTCCGTTTTTTGCTGTTGAAGTAGATGATACCACAGATATTTCCCAAAAATCATAATGCTCTATTTTTGTGAGGTATGTTTCTTCAAACGGATTGGTAATCAAGAGATTTTTGGGGTTTTTTGATGTTAATATATCTCGTACTGCAGAAGCTCTCTTTGAACTTTTAGAAACGGTTTTAGGACCTCTTTAATATCGCACAAAACTTATTGCTCAATTCTACGATGGAGCAAGTGTCATGCATGGACATTTGACTGGCTTGCAAACCAAAATTAAATCGCAAGCTTCACAAGCATTAATTGTTTACTGCTGTGGCCATAGACTTAATTTAATTTTAAAACAAAGTGTAAATAATATCTCGGACTGTCGAATTTTTTTTGCAACCTTAAGTGGAATTCCTTCATTTTTCCATCATTCTGAGAAGAGGACATACTTACTAAATTCAACAATTGCACGAAAAATACCAACTAGCACTGACACTCGATGGCATTCTAATAGTAAAATATTAAGAGTGGTAACATATGAATGAAAAGGCTTAAAAGAGATTTTCGAAAACATTTTATCTGATCCAAATATGGATGAAACTTCCATTCGACATGCAAATGGATTTTTGAATTATTTTAAGGATTTTGGATTCAAACTTTTATCCTTAATTTTTGATTTTATTTTCCAACAAACAGATGTTTTATATGACATTCCGCAAAAAAATCTGTGAATATAAATTATTGTCTCCAGCAAATCAAGGCAACTCGGAACATAATAAGCCAAAACCGTAATGAGGACACGTTCAAACGTATTCTTGAAATAGAGAATTCGAAAACAGAAATTGTTTTCAAAAGACAATATGGCTTCCAAACGCAAGAAGATGTGTTTTGAAAATTTAAAATATTATATTTTGAAATTTTAGATACAATAGTAATGGAATTTGATACAAGATTTAAAGATTCATTATACAACTGGTCGACTAAAATTGGGGAGTTAAAAGCAATTAGGGTGGACTACCCGTCTCCCAATTTCCGTAACTGGTGCCTCCTCGTCAGAGACCAGCTTGGTTTTTCGAACTGCAGGGAGAATCTGAGGAGTGACCGGGGGTAAGAAAGAATCGTGTACTGGATTTTCCTCGAAAAAAATGTCTACCCCCATCTTTGGGGAAGTTTCCCGTACACCCTCTTTCTCTATCCACGGGGGGCGAGGGATCGGTTGAAAATTGCATAGTTGTATCCAGTCTTCCGAAAAATCTCCACGAGAGACGATCAATTAGCGCTTCTCCTCCCTCCCATGGATTTTCCCAGAAAACAGCCCAGCTATAATCAGCCAGATGTGTTTGGACGCTCTGTTGTGCAAAGAAGTACCTGTACTTCAAAAATCCAACAGAATATCGAACACTAGAAAGATAAGTGTATTTTCTGAGACAGACTTCACTTGCTCGATAGTTACTTTCCTAAAGAAAGACAAGTATGAACGAAAACCGATATTTTAAAACAATCTACTTTTGCGTATGTTTTCCCCCTTTTATAGAAAAATAGTAATTTAATTTATGAATCAGTTGCATATTAAGTTACAGAATTATTTTCAAATTTCTAATACTGATAATTTAGTATGTGCTCTTTGAATTTCTTTATTTTTTAAAGCTGTTCTACCTGAATAGTAATCGCCGTTACAGAACTTTTGAACAGCTTTAAAAATTAACCAGTGATGTTAAATGCCCGAAAATAATAATAGTAGTAATAATAATAATGCTTCTTCACCCGATGCACTATGGACTGGCACAAACAGTAAAGCGCTATGTCACATGCAATGCAACTGGCAGAAAAAAAAATTCATAAGCAAACAAATCGTCTTCAAAAATGGGCTGATAATTTAACCGTTTTTCGAAATATTGCGAAAATCTCTACGTTTAGCATTTTTCCTGAGTATTCTGTTCTGTAATGCTTTATCAATAATGGCCAAAAGTATTCCAAGTTACAGAAATCTAACTCTTTTTAAGATTAAGCCCCCCTCTTCCTCGTCAAAAAGAAAAATCAATATAATAATAATTGATATTTTTTAATGTCAACATATCACATTAATTACTTCAAAGACAAGATAGCATTAAGTTAAAGAACAAAAATAATTATTTAATTTATTAAAAAGTAGCATAAAAAATCCATACATTATTAGAGAAATCATAATCCATTTTGGATCGTCGGAATAAAGAATTAATTTCAAGTTATTCTGCAAAAAGAGGATAATAAATAAATGCAATTGAACTAAACATCATTTATTATGTTGCTGAGCAGCCTTGACTTTGATCACAACAGCCACTCTTTTAGATATGGAATCCAGGATGGGATGTTTTACAACACTTCTTTCGGTGTTTCACGGTGCCATCTTAAATTATTGGTTCCTGAAGCTCTAATTTTGTTTTTCGGCGATTTTCAGATGTATTGTTTCCAATTATACTAATAATCAAAAATATTTAAATCTGGCAAATTTCATGTCCATTCTTTCTGGGTTTATTCTTGAAAAGATGATTAGATTTCTCAAACTTCAATACTTTTGGCCAGTAGTGTAGGTTCATTGTAACAGCTCACAGTACAAGTTGTAAAGAAACATTCTAAATTTTTCCGAGTCGCTTGTGCAATTAATTTTTTTTTGTAAACTGTTCAGTAGTTGCATGACGTTTTAAGCTGTAAGATTAAAGTTAATTTCATATGATGAAAATTGAATGAATTATCTTGTAAAGATGCTTAATTTCCCAATGTTGTTACTTATCAACGTAATACATGGAGAAATTGCATCTGGAGAAAGTCGTCCAAAACTCCAGACAATGAGGTTTATCGGTGTGACGTCATTTTTCCACCAACACGTGACCTTTCGGCTGTGTTGATGAGTAGCCCTGTAATCTGATTGGCTGAAGTGTATATTTTCCATGGACTCGTGGCTGAAATAGCCTCGTCTCAGTGTAAGTTTTAATATGTTAGCACTTTTTCATGGGACTCTTTAGAGAGATATCTTTTTGCAGTCATGTACAGGTCCCAGAGAGTTATTGAAACATATGTAGGCAGCACAATACAGAGGCATAATTATTATTTTTTTGATTTTGCTGCTTATTACCAGGAGTCCAGCACATAAGCCTATGGAGAAATGGTTGTTTGTTTTCCACCGTCACGTGACTTTTATAGCCTCGAACCCAAGGAGGCGATATCCTCCATTAGATTCGCAGCCACGGGAATCTAACGGGTACTCGCGTTACATAAGAAAATAGCCCGAAACTATAGATTGTTAGACTGACAGTCGCGCGGTAGACCAGAACCCTGGACTGACACACTAAAGCAATCTATTATGTTCAGTGTCAATCACTCGGCCATGGTGGGTTCTATTCATTTCGGTGGGCGGAAAAAAACGCACCCGGGAAAAAACGCCCCGGAAAAAAAACGCACAATATTGAAGGGGTTTATTTTTTTGGATAATTGTGGGTTGGTTGGGGGTTGGCGCTTGAAATAAAAAATATAAGAAAGGAGTGGGCATCCGAAAGAGTAATTTCTTTTATTTGTATTAAAAAAAAAAAAAAAAAAAAAAAAACTTTATCAAAAGCTAAAGTGCAATAAGGCGTTTCGGACGGCCATGGGGCTACTGGAAAAGTTATCTGAATAGCAATTTTCAATAGAGATAAATACAAAATACCCTAATGTACCTCAGTTTACGCACTTTTGGACGCCCACTTGTTTCTCACATTTTTCATTTCACGCCCCCCCCCCCCCTCAACTGAAAAAATAAACTCATTCAAATCATGCGCTTTTTTTCCGGTGCGCATATTTAATCAATGTTGGTGAAAGGGAATAAGCGTTGCAATACTAATAATGGTAAAAATATATTTATTAAAACTATTCCAACAAAACTAATTAAAAATTAATTTTAATTTCAGTTATATATAGCCGATATTTTACATTTTAAGAAAGTATTTTTAAATAATTTTTAGCCAGTTTCTTTAAAAAGGTTTTTTTTTTTTTTTTAGCATTTAGAAATGAAAATTTGATTAAAAACATTACACTTATACTAACATTTGATATAAAAAGTTTTTTAAGAAAGTTTTTTTTAAATTGACTTATTAATACCATAATTTAATTCTGAAAATAAAGCATGTCAAAAATAAGAGTAATATTTAAATTAAATACTTTCAAAAATAAAAATATTTATATGTAAATATATGTACTTATAAATCATTCATTCTAAGAATTATTTAAAACCAAAGAGTTAACAAGATAAATTACCACGAATCAGAATAAATTCTTGCACTTATAAAAAGAAAACCAGTAATAACAAGCCACAGCTGATTACAAATCAGACTGAATGTGATAACATATTACAGAGAACGTGCATGTTAAATCTGTGGAGTCTTAGATCCTTTTTTTAGGGTTGCCTGTTAGGTGAGAGATGGTATTTAAAATTTTCGAAACTGCTATAATTTGTTACTGAATGACTAGTTTTGGACTTTGTCCAAAGAATACAAAAAAATTGAACTATTGGGAGGGGGAGAAGCGTCATTCAAATTATGAAAAATTTAGTATAATACTGATACAAAAAATTCACAATAATTAAAAAAAAATCATAAAACGGTAAAGGGTAATGAGGATTTGCGGACGGCCACAGGCCACTGTTCTTGGAAAAGTTGTCTGAATGGCAATTTTCGATAGAGATAAATACAAAATACACTAATGTACCTCTGTTTACGCCCTTTTGGATGCCCACTTGTTTCTCACATTTTTTTTAAATTCATGACCCCCCCCCAACCCCTCTTATCTTCTAAAAATACAAACCCATTCAATATTGTGCGTTTTTTTCCGTGATTAATTAATTTCACAGTTGTAGTGAGATGAGTACTCAGTATGTACTTCGTATTCAGCCTATTCAGTTAAATTTTGACCGAATACTCGGCTAATACAGATTATTTTATGGAATTTCAGCATTTTATAAACATTATGAAAATGATACGCAAATAATTAAGCAAATATAAATAATATATATAGTAAAATCTTAAGGGTATTGTTCGAAGAAAGGAAGTCTTCCTCACGGACTTTACGCACAAAGGGAAACAACGTTTGCGCAAAATTTGGTTATGTAGTGTGGCGTCCCAAAATAAAGAGAGAGCCCTTTTGCTCACACAAAACACTTTATTAGACGCACATAAACACACATAGAAGATTTGAGTTGGAACTTAAACAGTCAGATGGCGGGTTCGAAAAACATTTTTGGCCGTGCCGGTCCGAAACCAGAGGAAAGTACCTCTGTACTGGTCACTGTCTGAAACCGAACTCTACTCTGTCTTGAACTGCCGATCTTGCTCTGCGCTGGGATCTCAAGTGGATTTCGATCACGTGGCACGCTTGAAGTAAGTGTTCGTAAGTTATGAGATTTTCAAGCCGCTATACTGTCCGATTCTGAAGAGCCCTTGAAACACTCTGGGATTTATGCGTTCTATAACGTCAGAACTGCACATTATCGAAAATCTATAGCTCCTTGTGGAATTCTTTATGATACCGCACAGATCAAAGGTTATCGGAGAGATTCAAGTAGTGAGGGGTAAGAAAAGAGAGCGTCACAGATATATCTCATAAGTTCTAATTATTCGTAATTAGTCGGACAACGTCACAGCTGTGTATTTAAATATTGAGAGATTTTAGTTTAGTGGTTAAGACAAAGCAATATGAAGTCTATCAACCTAAGGAGGACATCTTGGACACAGGATCTCTTTACGGGTTTTCATGCTACAGGGTATTCATGCTACATCTGCAGAAAATCGTCCAAAACTACAGAGTTAGATCCGCAGCCATGGGATAGGCCAAAACCAAGGACCTTTACACTTCGGGGAGATTTAAGAGTTAATCTTATAAAGATGCTGTGCACGCCATTAATTTATTTTTCGGAGAACCTGTAAAAAAGTTTAATTTTTTCCCCCCAACTTTTAACTGGAGTGTAAACAGTTATAAACGTTTATATACTTACTGAATTGTGCTATAAAAGGATGAAAGGATGAATGTATCCGTATTGAAAGGCAGTAATGTATCGATATTCTTTTGAGTGCTCCTGTAGAAGAATTATAAACCCTACATACACTATTTTCTATCGAGGTCATTACTTGATGATCCTTAATAACATATATTAACTTTATTTTGTTTGAAACAGACGAATAAGTCTAAAACACAAATATGGGCACCCTCCGGTTCGCTCAACATATCGAAACCCCATATAAACCATTCAACCTCCCATATAAATCCCAATTATACGGCCTTCGACATCACTAACATCCTGAATTTTGGTCCGCTACTTTGCTAAAATCCTGAAGTTTGGCACGCCACTTCGCTAAAACCCTGAAGTTCGGCCTGCAACTTTTCAGAGGTTGCCCATACCTGGTATAAAAAATATGCTTTTAAGAATTATTAACCTTAAAGCTTAATGTATTAGATTTCTTTTCAGTACTCCTGTAGAAGAGATACAAATGCTTCAGACATCTTTTTCAGCTGGGTACATGGCAGAGCTGGATACAACTGATCACACCGGCCCGGGAAACATATGTAAACGGCGAACAGTTTACATTGCATTCTGAGCAAACATGCACATTATACATGCGATATATATGTGAAAGTGACCGGCCCATCAGGACATTTCCCTTCTTCCCGGTGGGCGTATTCGGGCCTCGTACACGGTACTGTAAATAGGAACAACATTAATTTTGTAGTAATCTATGCAAATATATATGGCATTTAGAGTACGGAAGAACAGACAAACACAGCATGTTTTCTGTTTGTCGCTTCGACTTAGTTTTCTTGGAGGGTGTCAAAAGTATAAATATCCCTCTTATACAACATAATCGTAAGTATCGACATGGAGAGTGGGGAATTTGCTCTTCTACGATTTTGCGGTCTAAAATCTCCCACGCACTTGGGGGAGGGGATGCAATTTTGGTGCATGTAAGTCGAATAATTAGAGAACAAGTTACTGATTTTCAAAATTTCTATTGGAACCGCCATATGTTTATCTTGTCACATTAGAAACCTTTTAATTTCCATCCGAAAAATGAAATTATCGCCAAACTGGGTTCATTTTTTAAAACACGTTTTCGGGTCCAAAAGTCGCGAAGCTTGGCGACATTCGGTACAATTTTTTAGGGGGACTCCCAATTGTCGTTTGACCATTAGCTAACTATATAGTAGGATAGTATTGTGCTTGAAATGGGTGAATGTCTGTAAAACTGCCACTGACAGTTATGTAATTCTTTTGAGGTGCTCCTAGAGAATACCTTTAGATGATATAACGGTTTCTACACGATTTAAAAACGATAAAGAATTGTTCCAATGCAGTTTCATACTCATGACACCAAAATGATGTCATTCTCAGCTGTAATATTCAACTTAAATTATTCAAAGTTTTAAAAAATCACGTTATTTTAATTTTCTAAATTTTTGTATATCGTGGAAGCCTATAATTTAGCTCGTTTAGCAGTTTTCATCTGAAAACCTCATATCCGAACTTAGTTTCTAAAGCAATTTTAATCTCGTGACATCCAAATGACGAAGATCTCATTTATGATAATACCTAACTTTCATACGTATATGATTCGTAACATGACTTGTATGTCTCAGCAATTCGTAAAATATCTAACAAATTGGGATATCGGGAGAGCTTTATAGACGGAAAAAGGACGAAAAGTAGCTTAAAATTGGAGAACAGCTGTATTCAGAGAGTTTTAAAGTCGAGCAAAATTCGCCTTGTGCTTTTTCATATGACGTCTGCGCACAAGGAATATATTGTTACGAATTTTCGGGGCAACCCGTTGTTCTTGGGCTTAAAATAGTTCAAAATTCGTATTCCACGCATCAAATAGTTAAATTTTGCTTTTTGTTGCATCAAAATCCGTCAACTAGAACTGGAGATACGAAGGTTTTGTTTTCTCCTGTTTTTATATGGGGTTTCTAGAAATCTCGAGAAATATGGGTCCTAGGGCCTCGTTCTATTCACTTTTGGGGACTTATTTTTAACGATATTTTGGTCATTGGGCGCGATTTTCCAATGGGGCCTGAAAGTTTGTTTTCCTGCATTAAAAACACATAAAAACCTAACATTTCTCTTCTATAATGTAATCAAAATTCCTGCTTTATGTAGAATCTCCGAGAAATAGACTTTTCTGGAAGCTACTCGCAGCTTCTGCCTCCTCTATATATACCACCAGCGCGCTGCTACGACAGTTAAGAAAAGTTATCGAAATCACATTTCTTACAAAAATAAAGCAATATAGCTAATGGCTGCGTATAAAATAGACATTCGTGATTTGTTAACTCATTTTAGATTTATGTTTCGTTTTAAACGTTATAATACGACAACAATTTAATTTTTTAATTATAAATATATTTAATTAGCACGCCATTATTACATAAATGCAAGTCTACGAAAAAAAATTAAAACACAAGTAATAGTGTATTTTAAATTTTTTTTGTAGACTTGCATTTATGTATTATATTTTACATACGCACATTTCATTCTGAATAATGTCTGTTATGTAAGAGAGAAAAAAAAAATTCAAAGAGAGATAGGAAATACAACTAATAGATATTTTTAAGAAAATCATAGAATAGAATGTATATTATTGGAAATACTTCTTTGTCTACGAATGAGTCTCATAAACGATTATCATTCAGTTCAAAAACTATAAAATGACAGCAGCCAGTAACGATTTAAAATGATTTAACAGTATTTAACTATTCGCCTTATTAAAAAAAAACATGATTTGGTCGAAAAAAGAACATTATGATATTTTATATTGAATGCTTTACTGTCTATCATTAATTCACACAGACGATTTTATTGGATTTTTCCACCTAAAAAAGTGCCGCTGGACGCAAAAAGGAAATTTTCACTTATGCGTTGTTTTTTTTTTTTTTTTTTTTTTTTTGTTTTTTTTTTGTCGATAGGAGAGAACAGTTAAAAAGGTGAAAGAGATTCTATTATAAATGTTGATTATAAATGTTCGGCCGTACTGGCCATCTTTCAGATTTGATTCTTCAATAATGACCGCCCGGCACTTTTTTTTTTTAAATGTAACATTTATATTGCTGTTTATAGCTGTGAGTGTATTTCTTATTTTTTACAGCGTATACCAATATTATAAACAACCTTTAAGGATAATATTTACAACTAATCAGAAGTTTGCAATAAGCATATGAATATTCAATTTCTAATTTATTTTAAAATATTCTTTCTTCCAATTAATAAAAAAAAATAACCACAAAATTTCAGATAATAGCACTAGTAACTCTAATATTAATTTTTAAAACTGGAGTTTTGACAGCAATTCGTCTAAAACTTCCTTTATAGAAGTAAATATTATGCATTAATTGTTTATTAATTTTTTAAAACTTCTATGTAATTTAGCTTCTGGTGTGCACTGTGTTAATTTGTTTATTTATTGAACATGAAAAGCTAATGGTAATGAAGCAATACACTAATTTAGAACTCTATAATTCTTTGATTTAGAGTTGACAATCTAAATTCATCAAACTTGCATAGAATGAATGTGAATAAAATAAAAATTATGTTAAAAGGCAAAGCGTTTCTGTGATTTTATAACTTACACATAAATTTATTTTCATATAAAATGCATTTCTTTATTAGTAAAAATACTTTTTAAGAAGAAAAATAAATTATTTACTAATATATTTGTGGCACTGGCATTGTAATACTTTTCTCCGCTTCTGACTTTAATTTTTGAGAAAACTCCCTTTTTAATAAATTTCCGGTTGGAGGCTCATGGTTATGAGTCAAAGTTTTTCTCGTGCATTTATGGGGTTCAGTATCCTCTGTTATTACACGTGCTTTGCAGGTAACTTCATCACATTTCCAATAATTTTTTGTTTTATGTTTTTTGTTTAACTGAAACAAAAAATTGTTTAAAACCAGCATTGGTTTTCCTTAGGTTGACTGGATGTACGCTATTTCGTCCATCGTAAAAAGACAAAAATCATGCAATGCGGACTAACAAAATGTCAACTAACTAAAGAGTGTCTTCAAACAGAAAAACCGGAAAAAAATATCTCTCTACTGACCGTTACAGTTGACAACGGGGAGAGGGGACAACTTAATGGCTTTTTAACGACCTTCAAATTGCCCAGTAACGACTTCATTGACCTCTCCTTACACCTTCAAAGATCGGGAAACCGCATATAAGTTAGAAAGGATTGATCAGAAAATAGCACCTTCGCACTTTCTTAACGACCCCTATTTTGCGCGGACTTTTCTAACCAGATTTTGTAATTGGCACCCTATATGCTTTCCCCCATTTTCGAGGAAAGACGGATAAACCGAAAGAATCGAGTCGACCAGTTGTATAGAACAGCGATTTGAAGATAGCGAATGTTTATATTTTTTCGTCTCGCCGATTCTTCAAAGTTTGTGGACTTTTCCATAAATAACATCCCAGAAAATGCTATAGAAAGCTTGAAAAACTCTTATCCAAATGTGATAAGTGATACTCATAGACTTAAAAATGAATTAAAACTGTTTCATGCAGATTTATCATACAGCAATTGTAGTATGCAAGAAATAATTAAAAACATGGATAATGGAACGAAGGACATTTTCCAAGAAGTATATAAACTCCTGTGTTTGATAATGACAATACCCACTACAAGCACAACAAGTGAAAGAAGTTAATCTTGTCTAAAGAGAATTAAAAATTATTTGAGGAATTCCATGTCCGGGGAACTGACCGCATTATCGACGCTGTCAATCGAACGGGGAATAACTGATGAACTTATTAAAACAACGCCATTTTATGAGGACATCACTGACCGATTCGCAAGTTTAAAAGAAAGGAGGATTGATTTGACTTATAAAAAATAAGTAAGTTTTCTTTTTTTTACTTTTCTTCTCATGTTATCATTACACAAGAAAATTCTAAGGAAACTTCGAATCAGACACGGATTAATGTAATTTAGAAGATAAGAGCGGCTAGTTGAAATTTATGTCCATTTTATGGAAGTAAAATAGGATCTCTTACATTTTTTATGTAATTTCTTTTTTTTTTTTCCTCAGGGAAGGCTTAATCAGCCAGCGTTCGAATTCAGTAACAAAGATTTTCCATTCCTGTCTGGAGGAAGGGGGAGGGGGGCTCCTATGTTTCCGGCTGCACTAACATTTTTAACCACTTGCCGCCACTGTAGAAATTTCTAAAATCTGAAGTTTTTACGATTTCTTAATTTTACTGATATTTCAATTTCAACGCTTCAATTTCTTTCACTCTTTTAACCAATAAGCATGAATTATACCTACTCAAGAAATGAGACATATGCGTACAAATGTATTATTTGAATCTATATTGTCTAATACACTAACACTCGACTCGCAGAACGGCTAAGCAGGAAAATTATTTAACCGTTTCGCAATTTTTAGATTTTGCACGATTTTCAACTTTGAAAGAAAAGTGTCTCTGGCACTATTAGACCAATTCATTTCAAATTTTTGAAATGAGTAGAAAAAAAGATAAATTTTAAAAAAGGTAAGAAAATCTGAAACACTTTCAGATTTTAAATACGTACTAAATTTCTATAGATTAAAAGCGTATCATAATCCATGCGTCTGGTTTCTTCCCTTATTCCATTAGGATGGAAAGTGTATCATTATTCATGAGTGTGCCTTATTTTTCTCCCTTGTTTCATAAAACACACCTTTGGAATCGAAATCTATCTAAAAATCGTCTACTAAAACTGTTTTACAATCTACGCTAAGCATATTCCAACTGTACTTCACCGTTTTAATTACTATTTAGAATGTGCATCCTAATCCATGAGTGCGCCGTGTTTTTCTTTCTTGGGTTGATTTCTATTTTAATGCACCGACTCTCACCAAGGTGGCGATAATTAAACATATGCAGTTACCACGACGATTTATTGTATTTATTTGGCAACTTAATATAGAATAAATATGGCTATTTGGAACAACATGTAAGTGCAGCATTCCATTACTTATTTATTAAATTTGGGTTGCTAATTAATGTAGTTTCAATAATTGGGTATCTTCAAATTCCGTAACTGGTGCGTTTATCGCTAATTTGTTCCTTTTAGTTTTCATCTAATTCCTTTGGGAGCTTTGAAACTTGTGAATAACTCCTAGAGATCCACGACTGCAAGGCTCACCAAAGTGCGGAACCAAAGTGCTTTAAGGAACCAGAAAATCTATGTCTTTCGAATCGAAATATATGTTAAAATCGTCTACTGAAACTGTTTTAATATCTTCCAAGCATATTCCAACTATACTTCACCATTTTAAATACTGTTTGGAATGGGCATCATAATCCATGAGTGTGCCTTGTTTGTCTTTCTTGTTTCATAAAACGCATATTTGGAAATGGAATCTGCATTAAAATTGCCTACAAACACTATTTTACAATCTTCGCCCGTCATATTTTAAGTATATTTTTCTAGTTTCTAGCCAAATTCGGAAGATATCGCCAAGCTCGGTTTTGAAGTTATTTTTAAAAGCAAATTTGACGACCAGTTATCTGAAATTGCAAACCTTGTGCGACTTTCAAGATTTTAATCTCCCCCCCCCTCCGCTTTATCTGACAAACACATTCAAAAGATCTTCATCGTGACAGTTCCTGTCTACAAAACCTGTCTTCAAATCATGCTTACAAAACCTGTTTACAAATCATGACGACAAAGCGACTTCGTCGTAAAGAAAAATCTGGGACCGAATGAGATAGCACCCTAGTGATAAAAATAAAGTTAACAACTTTGGAAATAAAAAATTCCCCTAATTTTTGCATTTTTTTCACGTTGTTTCATTTCCAAATATGACATTTTAGTGGAATCCCATGGTACTCATCAATCACTCATGATGGTCGAGCACTTCGAAACATACCTGGTTGTTGTTCGTTTGCGCAGTATATCTGTTTAGCCTCAAACATTACTCAGAATCATAAAGAAAGGGGCGTTTCATTAGTATGCAAGAAGGGAAAGTCCCACCTCTTTTGCTCCTCTTATCTGGGAAAACAATAGAATGAAATTATGGTCTCTGCATAAAGCTCATACTTTCCTTTCACATTGAAGAAAAGCATTTCTTAATCGAAAGAAAAGGTTTCGTTTTGGTGATAACTGACAGAATGTTGTCTCCAGTTCGCAGATAAAAACTTTTATATTTCTCTTATTTGTTATCTATCGCAGCCTGGAAGCGCATTTCAAAAGCACACGGCAAGGAAACGATTTCGTGGAAAGTACGCAAGTGTTTTGAAAGAGATATGTAAAGCGGAGGTACTAAAGTATGGCTTCAAATACTTCTTAATGGGTTCTTTTTCAATGCCATCAGCGTTTTTTTTTTTATGTGAAATTAACCCTTTATGTCACCATGTTGCAGATCTGAAATATGTCAATTAGAACTGTATAAATTAATCATATAGTGTATTAAAAATATTTGAATGACTGTTTTTTTTTTCTAGAATAATGTGAGCCTAAAGCAATTTAAAAATAAAAAATCTGAAAATTTGTGATATTTAAATAATGGTGTAACAGAAACTTTATATTATTCTTCGGCAGTCGCACTATTGGTTATCGCAGCACTTATAGTGTTTTTTCAAAGGTGCAAGAATGTTAGCTCTTGCAAATGTTAGCTTCTTGCAAGAATGTTAATGATTGTTTAAAAAGTTCTCACCTTAAACTGTTCATAAACACTTCGATAACACTTTGGTATACAAGAAATATATTTTCAAGTAATAGAGAATAAAGATTATCGTTTATTGAACTCTACAACAAACACATTTTTGTCAATAAACTTTTACATGAATTACAAAGCTAGAAAATAAAAACTTTCAGTATGCTTATATAATCTGTTTCTGCACATTGCAGTAAAAAATTTGGAAAATTTCAGCTATAAAGGGTTTAAAGGTCTAAGGGTCAGCTAAAAAGGGGGTGAGATATAAAGGGTTTAAAACAAATACACATAATATCGCACGCACACATGTTTCTGAATTAATCAATATAAATGCAAAATTATCTAATTCTTCAAAACTTGCTCATAAGCAACTGCAAAGTTAGCAGTTAAAACAGACGCAGACTGCATTTATAAAGAAGTAACTGGATGTATCTTTAAAACAATTTCATTTTCCAAACCATTTTTTAACGTTAGTTATTGTTATATAGGGGTTGTTTGTCCAAAATGACCCTAGCGGGCAAAACGATCCACATGTGCTTTCTTCCACACACGCAGTGCTATCTATTAGGTAACCCATAAACTAGTTGTGCCAAGTCAAAAAGAAGCAATGGCGACATTAAAGCGATCGGTGCATTACGTGTCTGAGAATTTTTTTATAAGTTGGGTTTTATCATTTGTCTTATAAGGTAAGCACTAACTTTCCTATTTATTTGGAAATAAAGTCTTTAATACACAGAAATGAGACTTGGTTTACTGAATAAAGTATGTTTTCAGATGTGAGTTACACTTGTTTAGTTTGTTATGTTTCTCGGCGTGTTCCAGTAATATGACCTAAAGTGGGCAGTTATACTGCCGGGTAAAATGGTACATCGACCGAAGAAACTTCAATCCCGGGTCTAAGTCATCAGCTCTTCAGACCTTCTGAAAAGGCGTGATTCCTCATTTCATTATTTAATTTATTTCTGCATTTATTGTAGGCCATAATTTTTGAATATTTTTGAAATATTCCATTTTATTGTTCGTGGTACTTTTTCATTTTAAAATTTTCATAAAATAAATTATGCATACTATATTATTGTAAAAGTTTTTTTTTTTCATTATGTACAGTCATAATTATTTTTATAACTTTTATTTTGCCGATAAAAACGATTTACAATTCCTTTTGAATGAAGGATCATTTTGCCCTTGGGTACTCGTAAAATGATCCTTTTGACACATTTTTAAAATTCAATTTTTTCATAACTTCAGTGTGGGTTTAAAATATTATTAAAATATGTTTATGATGCAAAATGTAGTGTAAAATATTGTAGCAAAGGGCCAAAGTTTTATTTACCATTGATAGTATTTTATGCAAGTTTTCCTCTTGAGGGGATCATTATGGGCCACCTTGGGCCTAAAATGGTACATCGACCGAAGAAACTTCAATCCCGGGTCCAAGTCATCATGTCAGCTCTTCAGACCTTCTGAAAAGGTCTGAAGTACTAAAGTTTATCTTACCTCTTCTTTTTTTTAAACTGTCCATTTATCATGAAGGTGAGGATTTTGTAAAAGAAAGAATTCCTTGAAATTTTTTTCTGAAATATTTGGTGAATTTCTGAACTCATTAGCAATAAAGCATTTATAAGGAGAATTGTAAGACCCTATCAATAAATGCATACTGACGACTGTAGTTTTACATATATATATATATATATATATATATATATATATATATATATATACACTGCAAAAAAAGTCTGTCAAATTTACAGAAAAAAACTGTCAGCCAGGACGCCAGTTTATTTCCGTATATTTAACAGAAATGTTCTGTAATTTTTTACAGATTATCTGTTTATTTTACAGAAATCTTCTGTATGTTTTGCAGAAGTCTTCCATAATTTTTACAGATTCTCTGTTTCTTTTACAGAAATCTTCTGTGTGTTTTACAGAAGTCTTCGGTAATTTTTTACAGGTTCTCCATCTATCTTACAGAAATCTTCTGTGTGTTTTACAGAAGTCCTCTGTAATTTTTTACAGATTCTTCATCAATTTTATAGAAATATTTTGTGTATTTTACAGAAGTCTTCCGTAATTTTTTACAGAGTCTCTGTTTCTTTTACAGAAATCTTATATGCGTTTTACTGATTTCTTCTGTATTTTTAAAAATTTTTACAGATTCGCCGTTAAATTTTTATAGAAATGTTTTGTATTTTTTTTTTTAGATACTCAAGAAATTTGTAATTTTTCCAGATTCCCGTGTTTTGTCGACATTATATTTCTGTCAATGTAGCAGACTTTAACCATTTTTTTACAGCTTGATTTAAGGAATTTACAGAAAAAACCAGTTTATTTATGAAATATATTTTGTATTTATAACAACTTTCTTTTGTTTTTAATAATTCAATACCTTACTTAAAATTACTTAAAAAATTTACTTACTTACAATTACTTAAAAATTTCAATAATTTTATGATATACTAGCTTCTTTCGACGACCTTGGCCCTGTTAAGTGGTAAAAGAATTCTGCTACGAAATGTTAATGAAAATAAATTCTTGAGTATGTTTTGAAATCATAGGTGACATTAATTATTTTTAATCAATTCCATCCAAGGGCATACTTTAAAATTAAGTAACTGTACAAAATAAAATATTAATGTTGAAAAAAGAAAGATTTATAAGAACGATTGCTATCAATCAAGTAAAACAGTAATCAAAGAAGCTGATTTCAAATGAATCAATGCAATTAGAAACACGAAAATTTATACACAAATCAATGGATCAGGGGTGGGAGTGTAGATATTCCAAGCATATAGTTTAAAGTTTATTTTTTAATGCTTTTCTTGATATTATCCATCAAGTATCCATCAATTTCTATGTTCATGGGGAGGGAAGCGTATCAGTTTGTCATATCAATTGTCCCTAAATAAATGGTTGGGGTATTTGTAGGAAATGAAGTTAGTTGAAGTATTTACTGTAACTTTTATTTTTAGGTGATTGTAGCGCGTCATTGTAGTTAAAAGAATATATATGTTGTCTTCTAAACTATTGATTAATGTAGTGATGGCGTCGTTCAAGTAAATACTACATATATAGAGTGAAACCTCTGAAAAACAGCTACGTCTGGTCCCATAATGGCCATTATATGAGACAACCGTTCTTTGGAGGTTCACAATAATGTTAATTCAATTCTTTAAACTTCTAACAGTGTTTGTTTTAAGAGATGACCAGTCTTCGGAGGTGACCGTTAGTAGAGGTTTTAATGTATATACATATATGCATCTTATTTTTCAGAAATAGTTTTTGAAGTTTAAAATTATTCTTGCAGGATATATCTATGCTTAGTATTAGTAGATTTTTGTAATATTCTTGTAATTCATTAATAATCAAAGAAATACGTCAGGAAAAATTGTGAAAAATTAGATTTATTTTAAGGAAAAAAATACAGTATTTATAAAGTACAAACAAAGGAATATTTACAAAGTTTATTGTTTATAATTTTATATATTTGCTCCCCAGTATTCATGGGTATTTCTTAATATACAATTAGTGGTCAATTAGCTCATATGCCGACATTAATTAAGTAAATTGAGAATTTTCATATTAACGGCCACACGTTTTTTCACATCAAGATTCTTCTTGTATCCTCTGTTATGATTTATTCCAAGCAAACACCTAGAAACAAAATAATTTACTTCAGTGAATTAAACACATTTAAAAAATCACATTTTACTTTTGGCTCATCTATAAACTGAAATTTGTTAGCACAAGCTAGGAGCATAATAATTTTACTTTTCAGCAGCACTTGTTGTAATTCCCCCTCGACAAGCACGTAGCCAGGGAAGGGGAGGCTTGAGGAGCTACACCCTCCCCCTGAAAGTTCAAATATGTATGTTTATATACAGGGGCGGATTTAGGGAAACAGGCTCTGCAGCCCCGCGTCCTCTACAAGAGAGGGGCACCCAAGGGGCCCCATTACCACTATCCACCCAGTATTCTAGGGAAGGCTTATATTCTAGGGAAGACCCTTATTCTAGAGAAGGCTTATTTCAGTATTTCAGACACTTCAGTACTAAAATACAAAAAGTTTCAGTATATTTTTAAAATGATCACTATGCCTTGCCTATGTCGGAGGGTAGGGGCCTCTTTCTTGCACATTTCATAGAACTCCATGATACCTATGTTTAAGTTATGGTATTTGAATATTTGAGCATCCCCGAATAAAAATCCTGACCATGGGCCTGCCCTTTCAAATTAGAATGTCAAAATTACCATCTTGTTTTAAAATAGAAGACTGTCTGCATCATTGCTATTGAACATACGAAATAAATTTACATGATAAAATATTTTTACTACATTTAACAATATGCTTAATTTTCGTCAAATCTTTTTGAAAAAATAATGAATAAGAAAAAAGAATCAAATTTTCAACTTTTTAAAAAGGGAAAGCTCAAATTTTTAAGCATTCCTCTCTTTTTAAATGTAAAACTTTTATAAAGAACTGCTTACAGAGCGATCTGATCTGCGCTAATTTTTAATTACTTTCTTAATATCAAGTATTGAATAAAAAATTTCTATTTATGTTTAGTGTTCCTGATTCAGAATATTGGCCACTGACTACACTTATGATTCGAGATTTTGAAATTTAAAACGTTGATGATCAAACTGTATAATAAGCAAAATATTAAAAAAATACTTTTATAACTAGACACTGATATGAAATGGATTTAAAATTTATGCATTAAAATAAATAAACAATTTATCTTGCACAAAGCCTCACCATGGCACAGTGGTTATATCACTGAAAATGGTAGACGGCCGAAGTGTGAAGGTCCCGGGTTCGGGTTCCATCGCACATCCGTCGACCTAACCGTTCGGTGTTTTTCGTGGTTTTCTCCGAAACTTAGGGCAAATACGGGCTAGGACCCCTTACAAAGACCCCCACAGAGGGTAACTCCCTTGTTTTGTCATTCGGACGAGGATTTACAAGCGGACTTCGAGCGAAGCACACAAATCCGATATACATGTTCACAACAGCAGCAGCTAGTCACTATAGCGCAAGCGCGTTGCACAGATATGTGCTTCGAATGCATATACACGTGTTCATATACGCAATATGTATTCAGTTATCACGAGCAGGCACGTATTCAGGAAACATTTTGGGAGGGGGGGGGAGTCCAAACCGTAAAAAAGGCAGAATTTTTCACAAAAAGACTATCATTATAGTGACAAAAATCAAAATTTTAGTGGGGGGGAGGTCCGAACTCTCAGGACACCCCCCCCCTCTTCTCGTTAAATACGTCATATGAGTTTGTAGATAGTTTTGGATTATGTGCGCAGATAGCTTTTTCTTTTATCTGACTATGGTTGTTAGTAAACTGAAATTGTATTTATTTAAAAGAAAGAAACGGGGTTTGAGGGAGTGGAACCCCCCTCACAGAGTAAATGTTAACTTAACCCATTTGTGTCTGGATATTTTTGCGACTTTCTTCGATTTTTACTGATAACAGAAATAATAGATAAATTTCTGATGTCAACTTCTTGAACAAGGAATGATTTATTTTAAAATCATTTTGCATAAAAATCGAAATATCAACATCTTACTTGGTCATGTTAAAATATTGTGCGGAGTTGAGGCTCAATACTCATGAATAAAGGCTAGGAAAAATAAATAACGTTTTCGACTAATAGCGAAAATGCCGTCCCAAAAAAGGGACGCTAGGCATAAATGGGTTAAAATATAGTGAATAAGAATTATAAAAAAATCTATACATCCCTGTTTAAGAATTTAAAAAATGAATACATAATATTTAAATAAAATATTAATGCCATTGAAAATTTCACAAAGTTATGACAAAGACTGCCAATAATGACCAATACTAAAGCTGTTCCGATCACCAGAATCCAAAACTACCATGTTTGTTCACGCAATAGTCGCACTTTTTTACCAATTTTTCATGTTGAAAGTCCAGGTGCGACTATTATGCGGGTAAAATCTACTATATAATATTGTAACTCTAAAGCTATTTTTTCTGCTTCAAAACGGGGGTGTGACTATTACGCGAGTAAACACGGTATTCTGCATCAAATGACGATAAACATGAGTTTTAAATCTACCTGATTTAGAAGAGATTTTTGCAGAATTCCCTGACTTTTCCAGACATAAAATTTCCCAAATCCCTGAATTCCAAGTCGCCCCTGAATATACAAAAAACTAGAAAATCCCCACTGTAAAATTACTTGAAATCAAAATCTAGCTGTTTATCTCATACAAATGAAAAATTACTTTCAAAACCGAAGAAAATGATTATTGTTTTTGATAATGACATAATTTGTAGAAAAAAGAAAATCACAATGTTATGAAGCTAGAAATATTTCTTTGATAAGATATACTACTCGACATTAAAATTGCTGCACTGTATGTTGCATGTCACCTTCTTGGTGTTGCTATTTTAATTACCAGTTGTTTATTAATAAAATAAAAAAAACTGTTACATTCCATATACATATAAATTTCATACTTTTTAAAATATTGCTATGGTTTGATTTATTTGTATGTTTACAAAATTGTAGTTAAAAGTGTTTCATTAACTTTGAAAAAAAAGTGTATAACTATGCTTCTTTGATTCATTTTTACTAGGATTAAGAAATAATAGTATGCAATATGCAAAAAGAATTCCAAAGTGTGTACTTATTTAAAACTACATAACAAATATTACAAGGAAATTATAAATAATTTGTAGATACAATTCTTCTGTTCTTTTATGGGTTAAAAGGTGAAATATACCATTTCTTTAATTTGGTTTACCTCATAAACTTAATTGAGATATATCCATTGATTTAAATTATTGACGGTACTTACGCGTTAGGAAACTTTAAGATACTCCTAGAAAATCAGTATTCTTATTGTAAGTATAGAAGATAGAAATTTATAAGTCTGGGAAGTGTATATATTATATTTGATGTGAAATCCCCCAGAGCACACATGCACACTAAAAACATCATAAATTGTTCGGTGTTAGACGACTATTCAAGTACAAACACTGAAAATAAACAATATATTTATCACAGTGCCACGATGTTTAAGTTCAGCGATATTCTTTCACTTACTGGAGCACTGCAAACAAAAACACTCATTCCAAAATATTTAACATATCGATAACTATATAATAAGAAATGCTAACTACAGTTCTAGAACCAATTAGCAAGTGCAATGAATATAAACAAACACTAAAATAAGGAAATAACTTATGAGAAACAGTCTAAGAGTTGTACTTAGCTTGTTACATGAAGTTGCTATTGTTCATTTTCCCCAAAACGAAGAACATGTACGGTACGTAGTTGTTGTGAACAAGTATATCGGATTTGTGTGGTTGGCTCGAAGCCCGCTTATAAATCTTCGTCAGAAGGACAAAACAATCAAGAAAACCTACCCGAAGCTCACTCACCAAACGTAACGAATTTAATCCAGTCATAAGTACATACGTAAAGAAGCCTAATGTGTAAAAACTAGTTGCTATCTCCTCAAATTAAAGCTAAAATTAATTAATAAAAAATCTGATGTGTCCAACACATGACTTCCTTGCACGTCCATTAGATCAAAAATATTTTCGACGCACTTCCTCTAAATTTATTTGTTTGAAAGAGATAAAATATCAATAATAGTAAGGTTTAGCGATTTCCAGCCAAATATTTCGATATCGCCAAGCTGAGTTCAATTTGAAAGATTTCCTTCTGACACTTTATTTGGCGATATTTCACCAAAAGCCGACAAACTTGAAATAGTTTGCGAGATTTTGGGGATAGCCAAAGTAGTCATTGACCACAGACTTTCAATGAATTGAATGCATCCATACACCTTAATGTATTTAAAGTCATTTGGCTCACCCTGTAAATAAATTCCCAGTCGATTGCTGTCAAAAAAGATATTGAAAACCGTTAGATATTATAATATAGTTCTAAATACAAAAGCTCAAAATTCTACGGGTTAAAGTTTTAGAGTTATACAAAATACGAAATACTTTTTGGCGCCAAATTTGGCGATATTTCGGCGAAACTCGTCAATGTCGACGACATTTGGCGAGATTTTAAGCATGGACCAAACAATGACAGATTATCGCCAAATTTGGGCGATATTTCGCCAAAACTCGCCAAGAACGATGACAAATGGCGATACTTTGGGCATGGACCCAATGACTGACTATCGCCAAATTTGGCGATATTTCGCCAAAACTCGCCAAGGTCGAGGACAGACGGCGAGATTTTGGGCTTGTACCAAACAATGACTATCTACAGTAGTATTATATTGAAAATGTCCATAGACATTAAAGTACTGAAATTCTTTCCGGTGGTCCTGTAAATAAACTCTCCAGTAGATTGGAACCAAAAATCGAGATGCACAACTAGATGTTACAACATTCTTATATATGAAATTTCATAATAGTTTTTTGAGATTTGAAAGTTAAATATGCACACACGTACACCAAAAGTCGCCAAGCTTGGCGGCTTTTGGCATAGTTCTTGAGGGAGGCACGTGACCGTGGTCGGACCATTACCTAACTTATGTAGTAGGACGGTATTGTGCTTGAAATGGATGAATGCCCCTAAAATTGCCATTGACCGTAATGTATTGGAAATCTTTTGAGTGTTCCTGTAGCAGAACTATAAATGATAAAGACACTTTTTTTAATAGAGAAATTCATTTTCTAACTCTTTACAGCCTATATTACTTCTGACTCGTTTGAAATAGCCCAATACCTCTAAAAAACGCTTTGATGAATTTCGGCCCTTAGAGCGTAATGCATTTCGAATCTTTTGGGCGGTCCTGTACATAAACTATTCAGTCGAACGGAACCGAAAGGGGAGATGCACAACTAGATGTTACAACAATCCTAAATATAAAGTTTCAACATTGTACCCCTAACAGTTTTTGAGATATGCGAGTTTAATGAATTTCGACCCATTGAGCGTAATGTATTTCGAATGTTTTGGGCAGTCCTGTAGATAAACTATCCAGTCGAATGGAACCAAAAGCGGGGGTGCACTACTAGATGTTACAACTATCCAAAATATGAAGTTTCGACATTCTACGCCTAATAGCTTTTGAGTTAGGCGAGTTTAATGAATTTCGGCCCATAGAGCGTAATGTATTTCGAATCTTTTGGGCGGTCCTGTACATAAACTATCCATTCGATTGCCACCAAAAGGGGAGGTGCACAACTAGATCATAGAACAATCCTAAATATCAAATCTCAACATTCTACGACCAATAGTTTTTGAGATATGCGAGTTACATACATACGTACTTACGTACAGACGGCATGGGAAAACTGGCCACAGTAGACTCGCCGCTGGTCAAAATGAGTTGCAGACGCGTTAATATGATCGTGCATGCTAACCTACGATGAGATGCATCGAAAAAATTCTTAAAATTAAATTTAGAGGTAGTCAAAATCGGTTTTTTTGTCGAAATTTGGCCCCCAAAATTTTTCGGGATCACATTACTTCCTTATACTACGTACAAGGAAGTAAAAATGAGTATGAGCCGACAGAATAGAGCCTCTATCGCTACTTAGCACTTTCTATTTTCTTTTTTAAATGCTTTTACAAAAAGATGCTTATTTAAAGCCGGCATTCACATACCAATTCGTCTGTCAAACAATTAGTTACGGGCGATTTTTATGACCGGGGTGGGAGTTTTTTATGACCGGGATAGCAATAAATAACTGACTTTCCACGCCTTCATCATTTGCCCACACGATCAAACATTTCACAGTTTGCGTTCAGACTTGGCACGGAATGGCGATGGATACAGCGATTGCGTTAGTTGGCATCGTGCTTTCTGAAAAAAATAGCGAGAAAAAGCGAAAAGCTAAAAAAAAAATTTGGGGAAAAAGTGGCTAAAAGAAAGAGAGAATTTGTCCCATATAAAATTATTAGAAAATTTACGATTTTCGCCAGAAGATTTTCAGAATTATCTGCGAATGAACGAGGAGACCTATATGGAGCTCTTGAAACTTGTTGCGCCCATTATTAAAAGGAGCAACACCCTTCTTCCTTCTGCTTTCTGTAGTCGGACATTTTTTCTTCTCAAAATAAACACCTTTACGACCAAAAATTTCTTTGCAACTGTCTTTACAAAGTCTCCAGTGAAAGTGACAAGACAGTTCCGTATTTGCATATGAATTTCCGGTTCTTCCATCAACAATAGAGCACTCACTGGGCCTATCGCCTATATCGAGCTCTGTTTTATTGCACCTTAGTCGAAAGTCATTGAGAATAGACAAGAAATAGGAGATATTTATGGGTCTCAATCGGCGGTTCCCAGAGCTACAGATAAGAAGGGTTGGTTCATTCTTTGAGGAAACTTGCCGCCTTGAACGTACTAATGAATTTTCCCAAGGGTACAAGTATCTTCGATAGATCAGTTGAAGTCAAAGAACACAAAACTAAAAAGGTTTCTTCCTATGTGAATACATTTGGAGGAGGAGAAGTGTCCATCAGAAAAAAAAAAAAAAAACTAAAGAAAAAACCGCTCAAACTTTGATTATGCACACGGAGTGAACAATTACGAAAAGCAAACAAAAATTTATTTTGGATATATCTGCAAAACTTTATCTTTCTTAAAAATCTAAGACTTCCTTAATCTAAATTTACCATACTTTTTTAATCTAAAGGGATATTGACCGAATATTAATTGCTAGAATAAGAAAGCTAAATTGGGGGTGGGGGAGGAAAATACACTGTATACATTTCACGCTGATCCAGTAAATTTGAAGTCACTATGTAAGTTCTTTATTTGATCTAATGATTTGGTGATCCTCAACAGGTAGATCACCAAAACTTGAATATTATTTGTGACATGTGTGGATCTCTATTTCTTCTAAATTGGAGAGCTGTAAAACTGTGCACTTTCATATAAAGATAAATTAAAAAATTAAGAACGCAAACATTCTACTCAAACTGTTCGGTAATTGGAAAGGCTTTTTTTTTTTTCTTTTGTAAATGCATATTATATACAGATACATAAGTAAAATTATGGCATCATTTTAACATAACATTTTAACATTTTATGAATAGCAGTGAACAGCATAGAAAAATTTATTTTATTGCACACAAAATCCTGAACAGAGACTCTTTCAGTCCTTACAATTTATTTATTTATAAGAATATTCACGTACAATTTTTTTCCGATTAGTTTTTTATTCTACATTTACTGATTAACATTAGTATAGGCAATAAATTTTAATGCTTGCTGCATATAATTTGAAAGTCTGCTTTTAAGTTACATTATTTTATAAACTTTAAAAAATAAGATAATAAAACCACACAGTGATGAAAAAGCATAGTATACTCTTAAATAAATAGAATAAATAATTATATAATTGCACCTTTAGCCACCGAATCGTAAATGATTCTGTAAGACATATCCCAAGAAACAAAGATTTAATGTTTTATTTTTTTATTTTATCCAGTGAACTATTCATAATAATTACTCATTTATATGAAATTTAAAACTTAAGATCTATATTCCAGCATTTTTTTAAATTATATGTATGCATGTATTTGTGTGGGTACATTTAATAGTGGATACCCATAAAAGGTGGGGTAGAGACTCAAAGAACCCTCTCGTTAAGTCGTCGGTGTAGTAAATATTTTTTACAACATAATGAACTCTATTAATTACAGAAATGAAAGACCAAGGTAAGTTCCCGCTTTTTACCAAAAGTACTAATACGGGCGTCCATACATTTAATAAGAGTGCAATCCAGACATTTTTTCAGAGGGGGTGCCTCCCCCGCCCTACAAGCGGATTTGCCTTTGATTTAAAATTAATTTGATCAATTATTGTACAACTACTGACAAAATAGGACACGTTAAAAAAAAAAAAAATCGCCACTAAGTCGCTGAATTGCTATATCTGGCTAAACTAGCAACCTTTTAGAGCGGGTGCCTTTGAAGTGCCTATCTTCCCAGAGATCGGCAAGGGTAAACCTAAAGTTTATTGCTTTTCTCCCCCTCATCCCCCGTTGTTTAGAGAGGGGGAGTACAGTTTCACTTAGAGGACGCTCCCTCATACTCTCCCCTCCGTTGGAAATAAAAATAATTACTGCTTGCTCTGCAATGCTCTTTGAAAGCAACTACAGAAGCAGAGTTGGGCAAAATACATAAAAAAAATGTATTTTCGATGCAAAATACAAATTACATTTATTCAAACACGAAAAATTACAAAATACAAAATGCTTTCTAAATTGAAAAAATACAAAATACATTTATTTTCTTAATACATACAAAATACGAAATACGTCTAAAACTTCAATTAAGTAAAATTTTCTACAGAAACTTCTAGTTTATTTTATTCCAGTGTATTTTAAGATGAACAAACAAATGTAATAGTAACTTTTTTTTTTACATATACATAAGTTTTTCCTGGAATAAATTGCATCTTAAAAGGCATGAAAGCAAAAATGTGTGACAAGTATTTATTGAACGTTATTTTTCAGTGATAATGAATGGAATTGAAATATAAAATTAAATATATTTCTAAACGAAGATGAGTTGAATTATCTTTCTACTTTAAGATACATTTATAGCCTTACCATCGCACAGTATTTATGTCACTGAAAATGGTAGACTGCCGAAGAGTGAAGGTCCCGGGATCGGGTCCCATCGAGCAGCTGTCGATCTAACAGTCTGGATTTTTGGTAGATTTTTTCCAGATGTAACGTGAATACGCTTTAGGACCCCTTAGAAAGTTCTCCTACCAAGGCACCTTCCCATCCTTGGCAGATTGCCCTAGTATAGCGTTGCCATAACCACGCAAACACAAGATGCATTCATATATTACTACAAAAGATTATATTACTTCAAGATTGTGATGGAGGAGTGGAACAATATCAGCCTTGATGTTTTAAGAAAAGGACTTTCATCTTTGAAATCAAGATGTAATATGATGGTTCAAAGAAAGGGCTATCAGACTGAACACATTAGAAAATAAAATTCTTATATTTATTTCTATATATATCTTTGCAAAATCGTTACAAAAATGTGTGAACACCCTCTGTAGGGTACTTGCGGGAAACCCCGAAAAAAAAATTGTTGTGGAATATTACTTAAATGAAATTAATTTACGTTTCACAAATCACCCGTGCATGAAGATTCTCTTAACATTAAACTTTTAAATGCCTGTGTCACATTGCTGAAGAGTTCTTTAGGGGAATTGCAAAAAATATTTAACATGAATTTAAGAAAATGCTTTTAAAAAGAATTTAACAGGTTTGTTTTTTTTTTTAATTTTAGTTTTACAGTGTTCTATATACGGTTAATGGGTTAAATATTTCAGGCTCTACAAATACTCAAGAGAACACATTAAATTACGATATATGTTTCCGAAAAAAAAAAAAAATCTAATTTTCTCTTTTCTCTGACCAAAAGTTTAAATTTTAGAATGTCTAAAACTTTAGAGGATTTTTCGAACTACTTATTAGTTATTAGCATAAGATGTTATTAAATTTATACATTTATGCATAACTTGCAACTATCTTTATAAAATAGGAAAATAAATGTCAATTTATGAAACTAAACTCTTCGAATAATTTGTTGCATTCAATTAAAATATTCAGATAATTTACGTTGATTTTCAGGTAGAAATTAAACCTTCATAATGTGTGAAAGATTATTTTAGTACGTGTTTTGATACTATCTGTGCAGTTTCTAGGACAACTATAAAATGGAAGCGCCATGTCACGTGCTCCGAATACACAGCCTAAAATAAGATCCTGCGTCCACAACTAAAACGAATAAGTAAATTTTGAGGTAAATATATGTAAATAGTTAACGCAATTTTCTTCCTTCAAATTTCCCTTCTTTTCTTTTTTTCCTTCCTGAGACAGTGAGCGCACGCATTTTAAATTAAAATTAGCGAAAAAAAAAGAATAAAGTATTAAATTTTTTTTTCAAAACAAGCGATAGTAAGTGCGATGCTTCTAGCGTTTTAAAATATTTTTCTAAAGACAAGTTTTAATTATTGCTGCTGATAAAGGAACTCTTATTATACCCTTGCTAAACATCTCCGAATGACACTGGCTGCAGTAATTTATGGGTTGCTATCTTCCCGCTTTTGCCATCCCCACTTTAGAACGGGGGCCATCCTCGTGATATTTTCCGTGAGTCTAGATCTGCAGGGTCACGCACTGATCGTTCTTGAAAAGGGGGTGAAATTGTTGGCGATCTCTTGGCGTGCCGATGTGTGGGAAGTAACCTTTGAAGTGTCCGACTGGTCGAACGCAAAATCGTCAAACATCCGATCTGACCCCTTGACCCAAAACATTCCCACTTTAGCCACAAATTGAGATTTATGGCCAAATATCCGCTGCTCCGGTGACGAAAATCCCCCCACCACTAATAGCTTTCACGACCGGTCGTACGATCGGTTTGTACATGAATGTGGCCCTTTAATAAGCATTTTAAGTAAGCACAGGTCAGGATTCATCTACAGCAATGATTCACTGGATATCCCGCAGAACATATAGTGGGAAAAAAATCAGGCCGGTAACTGGTTCCGTTTTGGAGAGGGGGGGGTGGAGGAAATTGGCCAAAAATATATTTTAAACATACAATCTATGCTTGCATAGGAGGTTAAACGTAGCTTTTTAGAAGAAGCTTAGCTTTTTAGCGAAATAAGAATTGAAATAAACAATGGCATTAAAAAAATAATTTTAAAAAATTGTAAGGTAATTTTTTTGGAGGGGAGGGGGTTCACCCAATAATTCCCTCCCCCACCCCTTTGATTTGACCCTGAAAGATATTATTAAGTTGTTTCATTAACACAATGTCAGAAAACTGCTGCACTTAATTTTTTCCGAATTTCCCAGTTTTTTCGGGATGTTCAATATGTAATGGCTATAACAATCTATTGTTTTTACTTAAAATCGGCATTGTAGTGTAGGAATGTGTCACTGCATTTTAGGATTGAATCTCACTTTCTACTTGCTTCGATCCTCTATGTTCCAGGGTTCGTCTAGAAGGATTTCTAAATTAAAACCTGACTGATCAGCATAAAAATTTGATCGTCTTTTAACAACGAATCCTTTATAAAGACATTTACATCATTTACGAACGCCTGCGTTAATTTCTTAATGATTTCCTTTGACCGAGAGTTTTTCAGCAAAACAAATTTTGTAACTTTCCTGCTCACAATCTTATTATTTTTTAAAAATCTGTACTGCCATCCTTTAGATGCGCGGAATTTCAGTCCTAATTCGAATGCCTTATTTGAAGCCCAAGTTTGTAAATCACAATCATGTACATTTTTCTGTAATTTTCTTGCGTGTTAGAAGTGTTAAAACCTATATTTTTTAATTTGATTTAGTTTATATTTATAATCGCCATTCTTCTGAATTTGCTTTTCCTACAGATATAATATAACTGCCTTTTATTTGTAACAAATTTAAAATAATTTTGAACACTCTGTAAACTGCGGGATTTTGCCACTATTGTATCCCACCAATATTTTACTGCAGTCTAATTATCTTTTCAAGAAATAAATTGCTTATTTTGCATGATGTCCTCACTGGATATGAAGTCAATGCTTTCGTTTTCTAAACTAGAAAATATAGAATCATCAGGGGTATCGAGCAATAAGCATTGCTAATTTGCTACCAAATCTGTTGCATTTACTTTCTGATAATTTTGCAAGCTTTCAACAATTTGATTTTGCAGACTTTTTCTTCGTCTGTGTATAGAGACAATGTCATATTTTTCAAAGAAAATTCCGCGTAAAGTATAAAAACAACATTAAGTATATTTATTGTTTGCTCCATAGTATCATCACGTGAATAAAAAGAGTAGAATTGAAATAAATGCCTCATTTATGCGTAAACTGGATTTACAGCTTGCAATGTGTTAATACAAATAAAAAGAAATTACTTTCTGCAGGGACTTTCAGAACTAAAATAAAAAGATTATAGGACTTCAGTTTAACTAATAGAAAACGATATTAAGCTACTTAAAAATCCAGTACGGTGAAATATAACACGGTATAGCAAACACTGATTTATAAATATCTCGAGTACGTACTCGCGTGAGCATTTCAATTTTTCCACCAATTATCCCTGTCGCCAAATACTAGCTAAAGGGTTACAATTGGCGTGATTTTAACTAATTTTTAACCTTTAATTTCTCAAATTCTATGAGGAGATAGCTAGGGATGGACGCGAGACGACTTTTTTGCGAGACGAGACACAGCTTTTTTGCGAGACGAGACACTCATTTTTAACATTACGATATAGGGATTTTTGGGAGACGAGACAAGCTTTTAGACTATTTTGCGAGGCGCGAGACGCTTTTTTTTTTGTCTCGCGTCCATCCCTAGAGATAGCAGCTAATTTTCACACAGTACGTTCCTTTTAGTGTGTACTTGTGATTGTATTAGTGTGTACGAAGAAGGCCGATATTGTTGCTTACAATTAGAGTAAATGCCCCGCTCTGGCACAGCATCTTGCAGCCAACACTGAGGAGACTCAGTCACTAAGATTCCTCTTCTGAGTCCGGTGTTGCTACTCACAATAAGAGTAAATGCCCCGCTGCGGTCAAGCATCTAGCAGTCAACAATGAGGAGACACAACAGTGACTGAGATTCCTCTTCTGTGTCCAGTGTTACTATATATGTGTCACCATTTAGTTTTCAAACGTGATATCTTCATGTTTATTCAAGTTAAAAAATGGTGATTAGTTAAAAAAAATATTAATTATACATAACATTAATTATGTCAATTAATTAATCTAATTAATTACGCGGCGTCAACATTATCGAGAAACACTAAAGTAATTAAAAATGTTCTAAGTCCAAACGAGCCGGGTTACGCTAAAGCGCCCAGTGAACAAAATCCGTACATAACATCAAACACTCACCTAAACCTACGTATGCTGTTGTAACTAAATATACCATCCCTTTCCTCCAGCTCCAGCTAACGACACGTAGTACAATGTCTTGCCGTTTTAATTTCGCCGGAGGCGAAATGAGACTCGCAGGTTGAGCAATGACATCTTCGTCTAGTACGCATGCGCGGGTGAAGATAAAACAGAAAAAAACTGTTTTTTCTTACGAACGGACTTATTCTGTAAATAATACGAGTAATTTCTGCACGTTTTACAGACTTTTTTTGCAGTGTATATATATATATATATATATATATATATATATTAGGGTGTCCCAAAAAAATGAAAGTCGTTATTTTTTTTCGCATACCCTCTTATTTTTTTCCTTTTATGTCAAAACAATTGTAAATAAAGTTTCATGTAATTTTAACAACGGCAACCCGTGCCGACTTGCATCTGAACGCGTTAGTCAGTACATGTGTATACTTAAACAAGCGAACGCTGAAGACGCGCGTCTGTAGCGGAGCGTCCTCAACCTACAAATGGTAAAAATAAAACAAAACGGAAAAGACAGATTTTGGATTGCTTTGATAGTGACAACGGGCTATTCGTGAAACGTATCAGTATTAGTTTACACAGGACGACAGAGTACGTCTACATATCAATGTGCTTATTATAATCTGTTTTGTTAATAAATGTTTGTATAGTTTTTAATCAGCGAACAGAGCATGGCAGTGGACTTACGTAGTACTAAAAAAAGGATATTTTTTTATTAGGGAACATAAAGCATAAAATAAAGGGTTCAAAACTTCCGTTGAATGTGCAAGTTCTCTCGATTTTGTTTTGCAATATTCGAGAAGTGAATTTAACTGTTAATGAAAGTGCAAATCTCGCTATTCGCGAATGTACTATCTTTTGGGAAAAGGCACGCATACCTACAAAATCGTTGCCGAATTGTGTAAGGAAGCTTGTAAATATGAATGAAGTTTGGAGAGACTTACAAATAAATTCAAAGAAATCACAAGGCGTATTCAAGGGGCGACAACAAGAATTTTTAAGTAATTCAGACAATTTGTTCGATATTGCACATGCTGATGCACTTAAATTAATGAAAATATAGGAAGATAGGATGTTCTTGCAGTGCCAAAGAAAGCCGGCCGGCCCGGTCATTTAGAAGGAGTGGACAAAAAACTGGCCAAAAAAGAGGAAAGGGCACGACTTCGAAATGTCAAAGAAGGTGAAACAAATATCTTCGACATCATTGCAAGACGATTCCTCTTCGAATTCTAATGAAAAAATGGATTTAGAAGATTTCCCAACACCAGTCGAAAGCTCAGAACCTGGGACAAGTAAATCTGTAATGAGGAAAGATTTCATTACTCCAAAGTTAGTTGCTGCATTAGACAGGTATCAGTTAAGTATACGAGATTCTGTGAGCTACTATTGATGCACTTGGACTTAACATTGACGAATTTCCAATAAGTAAGTCTTCAATTCAAGATCGGACGAAAACGGAAGACGCGCAAAAAAAAAACGGAAGGAACGCACAGAAAACATAAAAATTGATTTCCAAAACGAAGTACTAGATGTAGTGACCTTACATTGGGACGACAAACTCTTACCTGCTTTGAGTGCTTTAAAATTTAAAGAAGAACGCTTGCCCATAGTTATTTCATATACATCAAAGAACACACATTGCTGTGCCAAAACTGGAAAATTCTACAGGCAAAGAACAGTCGCAGGCTATTTGGCAGGCGGTCTTAGATTGGAATCTCGAAGAAAAAGTCCAAATTCTCTGTTTGATACTACAGCTTCGAATACAGGTCGTTTTAATGGCGCTTGCGCGCTTCTAGAGCAAAAATTTGATAGGAAAATGCTTTTTTCGCTTGCAGTCATCATGTATACGAACTGAGGCTGTATTCGAAGTGAAAATTAAACAAGTGACAACAAGCCCCGATATCCCTTTTCTATAAAAAGCTCAAAGAGAATTGGAAGAACATCGATACCGCTAAAATGCAATGCTATAGAGATACAGTGGAATCGTTCCTAACTGTATCCGAACTTGAAAATTTGCTTGTCTTACCGGACTGAACTTAAAGCTGATATGGCCAGAGAAGACTATCGGGGCTTGATTGAACTTTCTATCGTATTTTTAGCTCGAGATGCAGGGAAAAAAGAAAGTGAGACCTCCGGGTGCCATGCACCAAGCTAGATGGATGGCCCGAGCGATTTACTCCCTAAAACTATTGTTATTTAGTTCTCAGATGAAATTAAACACAAAGGATAGGAAAGCATTGTTAGACGTCTGCTTGTTTATCGTGACAATGTACGTTAAACCATGGCTTCAATGCATTTTAGCAGTTAAAGCACCCTACAAAGGTTTGTGTTTTTTGAAATCTTTGGAATCTTACGAAAATGTGGATGAAAATATCTCGAAAGCTACTTTACTAAAATTTCCCGAGCATTTATCGTATTTGACTGATGAAATAGCAATATTAACACTTTTTGATGATGATGTGGACGAAGAAACAAAATTTAAAATGGTGGCAAATCTACATAGAGAAAATTTCTTGGCCCATGAGAAGAAATACATTCCATCGAAGGACAAACTTCGTGTTCCATTGTATGGTGAGTCTGATATAATGATTGTGTAGTTTTTATTTAGTTATTTATATATATCACGCAATTGATACCTGTTATTTTGATTTATTTTTCACAGAAAAAAGCATCGATGATTTTATATCTGTCTGTATTCGACGATAAAATAGTTGTTCGTAATTATTTCCTAGACTCAAAATTGATGACAGTTTTCTCAATGAGAGTCCCTCTTCATGGAATAATAACGCTACGTTTCTAGATGCTAAAAAAACAATATCAATGCTTGGAGCAGTGAACGATACAGCTGAAAGAGCGGTAAAAATGATGCAGGACTTGTATGGTTTAATAACGGTTTAGGAGGAACAAAGACTATTTTTGCTACGTTGTGTACAAGAACACACGAAAAACTATCATGATTGTAAAAAACAAACGTTGAAACGAAAGTATGTTTCATGTTTCTTTTACTATAATATGCTTCTTTTGCTATAATATAAATATTTGCTTTGACTAAAATGGTGTCTTACGTACCAAAGAAACGTTCATTTCACAATCTTTCCATAGTATTCTCCATACAAGATTTTACGTTCAACTTTGACCTAAAGTCGGCACGGGTTACCATTATCGTATTGCAATAATACTTTGTATTTATGTTACTGAGATGAAATAGAAAAAAAATAGAGGGTATGCGTATTCGATTTCGAAAAAAAAAAATTTTCCATTGCATCTTGGGACACCCTAATATATATATATATATATATATATATATATATATATATATATATATATATATATATGTATATATATATATGTATATATATATATGTATATATATATATGTATATATATGTATATGTATATATATATATATGTATATATATATATATGTATATATATATATATATATATGTATATATATATATATATATATATATATGTATATATATATATATATATATATATATATATATATATATATATATGTATGTATATGTATGTGATTTGACTATTAGGATGAACTGTGATAACTGCCTTCCACGAAGGAGATGCAAGTCGTTACAGAAATGTTAGACTGATGAAGAATGTTCAAAGTTAATATGTAGCAGAAATACATTTGAGGGACAGAGAGTAATGTCGTTTTTACGTATTTCAATATTTCATCGAGCCAAAAGTACTAAAGCTAATAGTAATACGAAATTCTTCATGGGCGTGAGTTCTTTGATATAGCTTCTAGATAGGACAGAATTTTCGAAAATCCGTAACCTATGGAGGTAGAGCGTCAAAATATTCCTTTCACATATCCTTCATGATAGAGAAGAAAAAAAAAGATATCCATCAAATTCTTGCTGTAAAATACCACACTCACTAATACCTAAAAGTCAGTTTTAACTCATCCAGTTTTAACGCAGTATTACGGTAATATTGCTTAACTGTTGCTGTTCTCGTATTAATTTGTTCCTCTTAATCAGCCAAAAACAACGCAGGTATAATAACTTCAGAAAACCAAAATCATTAACTTTTAAGTATTTGATTAATTTATCTGCGTTGTTTCGCAAACAAACTGATAGAGTCTTTAAAGGAAGCATGTAAAGAATCAAACATGTTAGGAGATAGCAATATCATTTCTGATATATTTAATCTCAAAAGACATAAGTGGATTCTTTCATTTTTGGCAGATAGTGTGCTATTTAAAAAATAGCACACTATTGATTGAAACCTACATTCCCATGATTAATTATTTTATGTATGCTGTTTGAATATATATGCTGGTATTGATAACACACAAACTTTATATCAATACTGGAAAATTATAAAATCTATAAATGATTTGTTTGCTTAACGTTTTAAAATGCATTCATAAAAAAATTCTAATTTATTTCATTATTACTTTTAGTAATTTTTATTCAACTGCTATTATATTTAATCCTTAAATTTCTTGAATACGCAGAGATCGTGTTTTGTTCTTCATCATAATTCTTCAACGTGCTTCTACGTTCTTCTACGTGCATCATAATATCGTTAGATAGCTATTGTAATTTCTATTCATATTATAGACGAAACATTCCTTGAAATCGTTTGTTTTAAAATTTATACTGTAGATTGCGCTTGAATTTTTTTCTAACTTTCTCCATTTTATAAGCGGCAATATTCTAGAAATAAAAAAGATTCAAAATACACTCAAAAGGTAACATTCTGCTTCATAGAAATAACATTTTACGTGACGTGATCATTTCGAAATATAAAATGGTAGGATGATAAACAATGTTTCTGGAGTGCATCTTACATACTTCATCCAAAGTAAATAAATATTGGAAACTGGAACTTGTGGGATAGTCTGTTACTTGGAGAATTCTACACTGAAATGGACAGTTCTCAAGTCTTACAAGAAAATGATATGACGGGTCTATTATTTTCATAATTCTGTATTAACACATAAGAAATCTAAAAAAGCCATGTAAGAGTAAAAGAAGTCGTTAAAAACAACTTTTAAAAATTTTCGCTAGTGCATAGTGAAAGTCAATAATAATTTCAAATTTTTATTTTGTTCATTTTTCGCATGTTTCATTGCAAACATTCCTCACTTTAAATCATACCATTTTAAGCATTTTCATAAGTCAATTTTAATTAGTAAACTTAATTCTCTACCTGAAAATTTAAGCAGAGATAAGCACCCCAGTAACAATGGATGTCTAGAAACTGTCACATTCAATAATTTGGGAGTCTCTAGAATTCCTATAAATTCCAAAAGTTATCCATTGGATTTTCTATGCACGTCTAATCATCACATCCATATCTGCGAGACATTGGTCATTTTTAGGATGACCATGATATAAAAAGACAATTTATCTACTAGGTAAAACACATATTATTCAACAACTATATAGTTATCTCGACATTAAATTGATCCATACTGGAAGGCCAGACAGAAATTTCAAGATGCTCAGTCTGTTAGTCGCGTACTGTTTTTCGACATGCTTTTAATTTTGCATTTTGATATTCTTCAGGTTGTTATTGCTTCTCTTCTTGTGTTTTTTTTGCGTGTACTTCCCACACTCGATGTATGTATGTTCAATTACTACTGCTAAAAATAAGAAATAAAACTAAGAATCTATGTAGTTGTTCTGTAACATAGTAACAGAACAACTAAATGATTATTTTTCCCCTATAAAATCACATATTCACTGCTATAGAAGTGGGGGAAAATTTTAGATAATATTTATCATTATTTTATATCTTAGTATAGAAGGCATAGAAAAACATTATATATCCAAAAAACATGAAAAATACAAAGTTTGACATTTTTTAATTAAAAAAACAACTATAGAGGACTTTTGTTTCTAATGGCTGGGTCAGTTGCCTACTGTAGTCTTGACCACAACCAGAGCCGCAGATGTTGGTAATTTCTTTATGGAGGCGCCAATTAGGCAGAACAACGTTGCCTCCTATGAGTGGCCTCTTAATTTGGAACCAATTCCATATGAGAGACCTAGCACCTGAAATTAGCACTCCCAGAGGTATTGTTTGAAAATGGCGGACACTGGAGCCACGACAGATTTTACGTGCATTAGCTCCCATTAGCATACACGGTTCCACAGCAATCCATCCGAGAGAAGAGTTCACCCTCCCAAGCCCTGCCCAAGCTGGTGATACTTTACTTTCCGTATTCTTACGGGAATGGAGTTTAGCCACTAGGCCACTGCAGGGCAGTTTAAAGATGAATTACAATTAATATTTTACATTGATTACCAATGATATTTTAATCAATCATTTAATTTCGGTAATTCCAGCCTTCCCAAAAGTATACGGAATACTAATTTCGTGGTTATTTAGAAAACATTATTCTTTTGAAGTACAAATAGAAACAATTGTCAAATATATTTCGAAATTTTTTTTAATTTCGGGGAAAATTTGTTATTTTTGAAACTATTGGAAATTTCTTACTTTAAACATAAACATCGAAAGTGTAAGTTTAGTTTAGACAAAGCCATTTTCAATCCCGAGTTGATAAAGAGTCCTTTTCATAACTTTCTAGAAAATCAGTAAGGCGTTTTAGTTCGTTTTTTTACTGTAAAGCCCTCATGAGTTTTAACTAAATTTTTGACGGGTATCATTGAGCACACATGTACTTTTTGCATGTTTTTAACCCCACAAGGCACCTGATACCATATGTGGAACAACTACTTTAATTATTCCTACACGTGTATAAAATAGCGGCATAGACATCTATCGGTTTTCGGAGTAATTACACACCAATAGCAAAGATAGAATTCAGGTCACTGAGTGTAAATGTCAAAATTGATTGAAATTTAAACCATAATCTTGCGTGTGTCATTTGCTTATTTTAGAAAATCAACAAAAAAAAAACAGTTAGGAAGGCATTTTGACTCGGAAAAAAGAACTAAGCGTTGGAGGAAAGGTGAATTTTGCTGAGGTAAGTTAGTTTTTATGTTACTATAGTTTATGTATTCAAAAAATAGTTTTTTTATGAGTCTCCCATAAGTGTAACAATGAGCTTTCGTCTTCCTATTTACATATACATACTTGTAACAGCTTTACTTATAAATCCTGCCATTTTATTTTAGATTATGACGAGAAAGAAGTTACGTCAACAGGATTTCTTGGCCACCAGGCAGTGAAGATGGAGAAGATTTCTCCGACGCTTAAAGTGACGAGGACATCGAGAAAATTTGCTCTACCATCAGCTATTTATCTGAACCTGTTAGGTGCGCGAAATCTCAAAAATCAACCCAAAGATATCGTTGCTCATCTTCCTTTTAATTCCGTAGTAAATATCCTGGCTGTAAGGGTAAAACGGTTATTTCTTGTAAAAATGTCGAGTTGAACTTTCCTTGAATAAAGATAGCAATTGCTTCCGAAATTTTCACCAATAGATATTATTATCAAATTACAATAAAAAACTGTAACTTAATTTAGTTTGGATCATTCTGCGATGTATACATAAATGTAATTCATGATAGTAAGAAATAATATGTATTGGAAAATCTCAAAATAAATGCCAAAAATGTGTAGTTAAGGCTCAGTGTACCGCATATGGAACTAAAATAAAAAAGTAATTTTTCAGTAAAATATTTAACTATTATTATTTTATTATTTTTCCCCCAACTACTAATCACTATCATCATCACATATATTTACTTCAGACACAGAAATAAAATTGAGCCTTGTAGGGTTAAAACTAGAATGTTTAATTTCAAACCTTGAGAATTTATCACTAAAGTTTACTTTTAAATAGTGGTTTGTTAGCATCTCCAGACTTGCTTTATGACAAAGCACTTTGAACGTGATACTTAAACTGTTGCTAAATATTGATGTTATCAAGCAAAAATGTCTATTTTTATATTAATAAACAGGGATGAAGATTTCATAAACTTAATTCTATTGTTTCAGAAATAGCGTTATCAACTTGAGACACAGAAAAAGCGAATTCATCAAAAGAAACAATTTAGATTTTTATAAAGCAGCGGGGGGTAAAATCTAGCTTTTTTCACCCACCTCTTGTAAGGAAAAAAAATTATAAATTATTTGCTCCAGAATATTTAACTTTTCTGTTTCTTTTTTACCGGTATCAATAAGCACGGTTCCTCACCATGACCGAGTGGATAAGGTAGTGAACATGGTAGATAGCTGAAGTGTGATGGTCCAGTGCCCTGGCCTACCACACAGCCGTCGTTCTAATGGTCTGGAGTTTTGGATAGTATTTTCCATATGTAATTTGGATAAATATTAGAACCTTTTAAAAAGTCCTACACCCAAAGCACCCACTTCGCACTGCCCTTGTTAAGCAGATACCACTCGAGTAGCTTTGCATTAATACACTGCACAGTCAATAAGCACGAATACCTTAAGATAATTTTGAAAAAAAATTATTATTTTTATATTCATTTCAAGATTTTCGTTCATTTCTAGATAACAAATGCTAATTTCTAAGATAAGAAATGATAACTTATAAAATTAAATATTTGACCAACTGCTTCGTTTCGGGTCTTAGTAATAAAAATATATTTTAAGTAACTTTATAATCTCAAAGAATAATGTAAAAAGCTACGGAATCCATTAATTAACGGATGAACTTACTAAGCCTATGTATGTGTGCTTTTCTACTTAACTCTACAGTACTTAATACAGCCAATTCGGTATACTCTCACGGTATACCAATTCGGTACATTTCTTTCCAAACTAAAAAGAAAATCTTGTAGTTTTTCTATAAATGTACATTTAATTTAAGACCATTATGGAAATAATTTTTTAGTTTTAAAAAATGTGTGGCAACATTTTTTGAGCAAACAAGCATGAATTCATAATGTGTGAATCCGGTTAGCTGAAGAAATTTTTGACCGGAATTTTATTGCTTCTAATTTTTTTTAATGAAAATGTACACAAAACTATTAAAAATAGTAGTACTATGACTAAATAAAGTTAGAATTTGGC
>JAWZYV010014372.1:0-77200 GCA_038373885.1 Cheiracanthium punctorium
AATTTAATAATAATTTTCCAATATTAAATAGTAGGTATTTTGTATAACAGTGTATAAAATAACTATTTTTTTTACCTATAAAAGCAGTTGGGAAAATTGAAAAAAAGACTAGGAATTTCATTTCATTAAATGTGTAAAAACCTTGCAATTAGTAGTATAGTGGCAATATACATACATGCCAAAAGTTTCGGCTTTGTCATTTTAATTGGAGGAGTGCATTTTATGAACATTATTTTATATGCATACAATAAAAAAAAATTTAAGTACAAAACTTAAAATCTGCATTTGCCTTATTTGTAACTACAATTGAAAATAATTTTTTTTATGTCAGTGTGAAAGTACATTCTAATAATACACCAACAAAAAGGGCACATTGTATAGCAACCAATTCTACTGGTTTTTCAGGGAAACTCCTGGGATTTTGATAAAGAAATACAAAAATAAATAATAAATAAATAAAAAGAGAAGAAAAGAATACAAACACACACAAAAAAGAGAAATAATAGAAAACAGAAAACAAAACAAATATAACATCAAAACACAAATATTTTTTTTATTATTATTTTTTAAAAAAAACCAAGAACAGGACAGCACACACATATATATATAATTTTTTTCATTTTCTCTTATATTCCTAAGTTTATTAGAGTTACATATTTTTCCAATTGCAAATTATTTTTTATTTCCAATGGCAGTAAAAAATAAAAAAAAGTAGCCATTTCCTCAAGAGCTCTCTTACCTCTCAATATTTATAAAATTTTAATAATATAAAACAAGAATTTTTAAAGGTTATATGTTTGACATAAAAATTAGATATTGAATAGAATAGAAAATAAATAATGAATAACTTGAATAGAATAGAAAGTAAATAATCAATAACTAATATATATACATAAAATACTTATACATCAGTCAGTATTTAAATGAAAGTTGCACAAAACAATGTTGTAATATATTTCTAAATCAGAAAACCGTTTTTACGAAAATTTTAATAAGCAGCATTAATCCTATTAATTAGCCGTTGATTCAGATAAGCGGAGTAATTTATTTTTTAAAAAAGCTGTAGAATATCGATTATAGCTGCATAAGCAGCTACACAACGTTTTAAGTACGTCCTGCATAAGCAGCTAGACAACGATTTAAGTACGTCCTGCATAAGCAGATACACAACGTTTTAAGTACGTCCTGCTTAAGCAGCTATACAACGTTTTAAGTACGTGTGGAGAACACTGATCTGGACCCAGATTTCGACGATCATTGTACGTGCTTTGCCCGGACATTCTGACGTAAGCGACACCGTAAATCTGTACGGGATGGTAACGTGCTAGCTGAACGTAGAAATTACGGCTTTTGAACAAGTTTGTGCTACTTGGGATTCCTCCAATTAAAATGACAAAGCCGAAACTTTTGGCATGCATGTATATTGCCACTATACTACTAATTGCAAGGTTTTTACACATTTAATGAAATGAAATTCCCAGTCTTTTTTTCAATTTTCCCCACTGCTTTTATAAGTAAAAAAAATAGTTATTTTATACTCTGTTATACAAAATACCTATTTTAAATTGGAAAATATTATTTAACTACATTAAAAATTTAAAATTTTACCAACCAATGGATCAATTTTTACTCTTAAGACACAGGAGATTTCAACAAAGGAATGTTAAAAGAAAAGTATTCAGTTGTAAGATTGATATTAAGATGAATATGCGAGGATTTTCTTAAAAATCTTACGAACTTTTTAGTATATGGCAAACTTTAAACAAAGTTTACATTAATCAATTTATTTATGTCTCATAAATCAATTTACTGCATTGCAGAGTAAATACTTTTTTTTAACATACTATTAACATATCAGCTTTGCTAAAAATTTTAATACTCACAGGCTTGACGACTTATTTATTTATTCTTTTCATACTACATCAAATCTAGAGTGCAGATCGCAATTATGTCACGTATACCTAATTTAGCACACACAAACATTTGAAAAAAAAAAAAGTGTGTTTTCTGAAAATCGGATGTGAAGGTATCTCAAACAAAAGAAATAAGATTGTCAATTTTTTAAATATTTATTCGTCAAATTTTTAAAATATTATACACGAGCAAATTGAATTTTAAAGGAGCTTTTTCTTCTGATAATTGTGTCTGAATGTGGCATGTTTGAGCCAGTTTTATTATATCTTCTACGATTTTCAACACTACTTCCTTCATTAGTGAATGTTCCCTTACAGCAACTAAAAGAAAAAACAAATTGCATTATATTTTTATGACAAAATTGTACAATCGATACCAATACAATAAAGTAAAGTTTGTTTATATGTAAAGGAAAATCTGGAACTCTGGAAATGAAAAACCGTATTTAAGTCCTTCAACTGACAGCCATTTTAAATACTCAAGCAAATACAAAAGAAATTGAATTCATCTGTGATTAGCCAGATGATATAAGTATTCAATGAACATTCATGGAATGACAACCACGACCAAATTTAAAAAATGAAACTTACATATCCTCTTCAGACCCAACAAAAATCTTGCATGTCAAATTTAAGAGCAATCTCTTAATTTAAAAAAAAAAACTATTAACATTTAAAAATGACTAGTAAAAAGTGCATTTTGAAATAATTTTTCGAATAAAATCTTCATTCAGAATCACAATCTCAGTAGTAAAATACTGTTATGATCCATAAATGAAGACTAACAAGACACTTTCAAAGGTAAAGGATGTTTTAACTCTTTGGCTCCCAGGTCCAAGGAAACTTCACATCCATCGGTTCAGAGAGAAATAGCCGGAAAATGCCCCCCCCCCCCATCTAACGAAAGTGAGCACATTCATCACTAGTTTTTGACAATCGGGAACTTTCCTTTTTGAAGGGGTGATATTCCGAAGAAGGTCTAATGTAACTGCTTTTAACAACAGATTGACATTGGAATGTAACTTGTAGTGTATAGTCCTGCTACGTTAACTTGACAGTCGGTCACGTGAATTTGGCGAGTCCACTGGGGAAATTAGGCAACAGGTTTTCCTTCGGGATAAAATCAGGTAGCCGTATTTGGCACCTTATTGCGGATACAGGAAATTTCTAGCACAATGAAGAATGAGCATGCGGGGCAGGTGTGCCCTTTTATTCGATTTCACTCTGGGGAGTGGGAGACCAGATGATCACCAGAAATTCTCCACACTTGGCGAAAGCTGCAGCAGCCAATTAAGCAGTAGCACATAGTAACCTTTCAATGAGCGACCCCTCTCTAGGAATGGAATCACCTAAGGTCGACTGCCAAGTTAAGGCAGCCAAACTATACTTGCAGCTCACTTTCTAAGTATGAACGTTCAAGAAAATAAATAAATGCAATCTGTCTTGAAATGATAAAATTTTATATATATATATATGTGTGTGTGTATGTGTATATGTAAAGGAGGCACTTATATTAGAGTGGTCTTGAAGCATAGAATTGTTTAATGCCACAATTTAAATAATGATGTTTTAGATTAGACCTTTCTTTCTCCCTCTCGTTTCAGATATCACAGAAACAACCCCCCCCCCCCCTTCAATGATAATACGCAATGGTGCAGTTTTCCATTTATTTAAAAAATCAACTACTCAAGCAAATCAAAAAAGCACTAATTTTACAAATGCCTGTCAAGTAGTTATAAGTTTTTGTGAATGTACTGTGTTATAATTTTAAGTAACTATGAATAATTACGTAAAATTAAATATCGAACATTTATGTTAAATCGTTAGGTCATGCTGTTAGTTTATTATACTTAATTTTTCTCGTTAATTAGTTGACATTTATTTATTTACTTTAAATTATCAATCAATTTTTATTCTTATATTGATTTTTTAAGATTTAATCAGTAATTGCGTACATTTTCTTATTTAAAAATTTTTTGTTTTTGTTTTAAAAGGGCTGATTCTATTTCACAATTTTTTAGTTATGAAATGTTTATCTTCATTGCCAAATATCAATGCAAAATAGTTTACACTGTGATTAGTATACTTTATCTAAAAGCATGTTTTCCATAAGCATATTTTGCAAATATCACACTCCCATGAGCTTTGAACAAAATGTCCCATTTTTGTTTTTACATTACTTTTACGGCATTTGGGGCAAGTTTTTTTTACTCCCATTAATTTTTATCCTTTATGCTCATGTTCATAAAATCCTTCAGTTCCTGAAATATCTCTTTTTCTAGAAGAAAAGTTTCTCACTTATTGTTCAATCAATGGAAATGATCATTTGAACATCACGCAAACAATCATTTGAAAATCACGCAAAGTAGGTGGTTTTCGTTCCTCTGGAAAGTTTGTCACCATCATGATTATAAAGGAATTAACAATTGCTGTATCCAGCAAAAACCAAAATGGGTAGTACCAGCATTTCATCGATTTTCTGGCTACACTGTAGTACTTTCTTCTTTGGTCAGCCAAGTCTACACCTCCCATACATTTATTATACATTTTGAAAGCTTCAGGGCATAATACTTGATTTCTTTTCCTTTTTTTCGGTTAACTTTGACAACATTGTGATTTAAATCTGAAGCAATAATGCTTATTTGTTTTTTATTCATCCAAGTGCTGCATAGAATTTTATTTTCTTCCTTACACTGGAATACTGCTAAATCTCCCTGAGTTTTTAACTGAAATTTTTTCAGGTCTTCATTTTTTCAAAACAGTTCCGCATGCATACATTCCGTTTTTCAATAAATCGCGAAGTAGTTTGATGCTTGAAAAGAACCAATCAAAGTGAAACGTGATATTTTTCTTCCAGTGGTTGGATTAAATTCATCGCAACATCGTAGCCCAATCCGTTGTTTGATCGCTCAACAGCATCATTTTTCCCTCCATATATATTAAAATTATAAACATATCCAAGGTACAATGTACACAGCATCCAAACTTTTATGCCTCGCTTAGCAGGCTTCAGCGGCATGTACTGGACTATTCCAAGTCTTCCCTTGAATTTTGAGAGCTTCGTCTACTGCCATTTCTTTATATGGCTGATAATTTTCACGAAAATTATTTTTTAATTTGGAAGCCATCGGTTCAAGTTTCTGAAATATGTTGTATTCTGGATTATCTTTATTAACTTCATTTCTTCAGTCCGATATGTGAAAGTATTGCAGTAACTTGCAGTTCTTTCTTCTTTTCTGCGACAAATTCTGCATACTTATTAGAGTTTTCGCATATATTTTCTATTAAGCTTCATCCAACAGCAGCTTCAAATATTCAATTTCGTCTGATCCGGGTGGCAACGAATGCGTCGGTCCAGGATTACCTTCAAAAATTTTTTTTTCAACATGTTGGAAACTTTCGTTAGAGGACCAGGTCAAGGAATTATCAGTAATGTCCAATTCTTCACTCTCCGAAGATATTGCTTCCACATTAGCTGGTGGGCATACGATTGATATGTCTTGATCGGAAAAATTTACCTCGATATCAGGGGGCGTAGCCGGAAATTATTCATGGGAGGGGGGGGGTTACGACTACTACAACTCATATATATGTATACGTGGGTGTGAGAATGTAGTGAAGAATATACATTTTCTATGGCAAAAAATTCCTCATAGGGGTGCGGTTATGACCCCTCCCTAACCCCCCTGCTCAATATCAATATCTGAATTGAATAAAATGTCCTCTATCTTTTTGGGTCAAACCCTTTCTTTTTCTAAATGACATTTTACAATATATCTTCTAAATAACTCTAAGAAAAAATTGTGATGTCTACACCAGAAAGCAAGAGCAATGACAAAATTTTAACTTCACGCTTCTCTCCCACTTGACCAGAAATTTCCCCCAGCGATTAAACCCAATCCACGAAAAATCATCCCGCCTCATTCTTCACGCCTTTTATTTGGACACACATGCGGGAGGGGGGGGGGCATTCCTCTAAAGCTACCATCAGCTATTACGGGAATGAACGGACTCGTAGGCTCTTAGCTACTATGGACGTCAAAGAGTTAAAAGTACTTTTCAGCAACTTGAAGTTTGGAAATAAGCAAAAAAGTATTAGCAAATTCAACTTCGGAAATTCCACTAACATTTAAATAATTTGTGTAATGGCAAACGAAGTTATAAAAATAACAGCAAATAAAAAGGATTATACAGAGTGTTGGATTTGCACATTCACACTCGTTAACAAGTTTTATTTAAGTGAAGCACTGACACATGAATTAAATATGAATATTAAGAGTTACAAACAATTTTAAAGACTCACTTTTAACAGGGCAAATAAAAAGGTCTGCAATATGGGTACCTTGGAATTGAAGAGGTTAAGAAAATGCACCTTGTACTTTAAAGGTGTATGGAAGCCTAAGTATTAACAGTGTGACAATCCAAGACTGATCTCCATATATCTCTGCAAATGATTCAAGTGAAATATTTAATCACAATTTAATATACCACCTAAAGTTAACTTACATATTATCATTGTCACAGTTTTTAAATGCTTGCTTTGTAGGTTCCCCACACCAATTATAGTTTTGTGCAAAATTGTTAGAACTTGTGATATTCTTCGAACACTTTGCCTCACATCATGGCTAGCATGGCATCCGAAGTACTTCACCTGAGAATAAACAAATACAGCTTAAGTGAATAAACTTTTATAAATAATGGCATCGATCACCAGTACAAAAAATAAATCAGGTAAGATCAATAATATGGGTATAAAAAGGTATTTACCACTAACAGTCAAACACCTTGACTTTTAAAGTCACTCAACAGAAATTACTTTCTTATAATAAATCATTCAAAACACTTTACAATTCTATAAAAATACTCAATTAAAAGCACTTCCTAAATCATTATCTTTATTTAAATTACATTATACAACTCTAGTGACATTTATTGAATTCCAAAGTAAATCAATTTGCCGAAAGAAATACACTGAGGTGACAAAAGTCATGGGATACCCTTTATACAGTGGCATAGTGAGGGGGGGGTGTCAGAACCCCCCCCTAAAATTTAGCTGAGTTCTATTATTGACATGAAGAATGCTATCCCTAATGTAGATTATCCGTTACATCAGTGCCTAAACCCCCCTAAAACTTTTTTCTGGCTACGCTACTGCTTTTATAATAACGCGTCTGACCTTGTTTTGCCCAGCTGAGGGCAGCAACTCGATGCGGCTTGGATAGACTAACCAAAAACAGAAAATACAGCACAGAAAAGTTACTGTATTAATAATAAATCTGATTAATTAGTGTAATGCTTTATACCCTGCTAATTACTTATTGTTGTAAGCATAAATTAGCTTAATTATTTATGTGGGGTCAACATAATCGACAAACACTAAAGCCCTTAAAAATTATATAATTAGATTTAGCAATAAAATAATTATTTTAATTGGTCTAATTGATTATATTATTTATAAAATGATTTTGCGCATTCTACCCCTCACCTGTTTCAGGTGCAAAATCTCCCCCTCCTTGAGTAATTTATTCTGGATTTGCCCCTGGCAACAGATATGTTCATGAGCTCAGGAAAGGCACTGCAAGCGATGTTGTGCATTCAGTAGGAGAAACTCTTGTACATAGGGCCAGCTATTTTCAAATGGCAATATCTTTACTTATAATTAACTTACAATAAATCTCCCTTTTCAAGTTCATCACTGGGCCTTTCATCAGCTATTGGAGAATCTGTGCTGCTTGCAGAATCTGAAGAGTCCATTTCAAGTGATTCCTCAGGTGTCTCAGTGAGAATTCTACACTTGCCAGGTTTTTATCCACCTCTTCTGGCAGTACGAGGTTTAGCCTTAAGAAAAGGACGCACTTGTTCAGGTGTTACACATTGGATTTATTCACAGTTTGATGTGGAATGCTGACAATTAAGAAATGCGTCCATTTTTTCCTGTAGCCGTTGCATTATCAATAGGTCTGCTCACAGCCACTCTCAGAAGTTGATTCATCTGCAGTTATTGTGGACCTGTCTGTTACGTAGGCACTCAAATATTCATCCTCACAAAATATATATGCTCATCAACTGGCCATATGCCTGATACTCTAAAACCAGACTGGATATTTGTAGGGGTAAAAGCTAAGGGATATTCTTTGCTAACATTCTCACCTACATCATAAATTATAAGAGGTTTACCTGGATATGTTGGCATCCAGTTACTGCAGGCTACATTGTAATATTTTTTAAAGGGCCCAAATACACCAGGGCAGGCCCAAGGGGGGTGCGAATGTAGGCGATCGCCTAAGGCCCCGCTCTTGCGCTTCGCCTGGGGCCCCGCACGCCTCTCGGGCCGTCTCTGAATACACCTTTGTCTAATGGCTGTAATTTATGTCTAGTATGAGGCGGTATTGTCAGTAATACCATGCTATTTTCTTTTGCTAAGTTGATGGCATGGTTGAAAAAAATGGAACAAATTTTAAATATTAGATTTGTGCTATAAAATCTTATTTATCTTCCCCATCCCCATTTTTATAAAAAGTTAACAGCACAAACAATAATATTTGTATCTAGGGCCATGGCCCTAGGTACAAGATGTTGTTCTTTTTGGCTAAATGGCTTCCACAGCCAAAAATCTGCAAAAACATTAAATGGAACCTTTTAACGGAAGCAGCACATTTACGTCTTTCATGACGAGAACTTGTAGGTCTACCGTCCATCTATAAAAGTGATGAAGTGGTCTTAAGCACAGGGATGAGTTAGACAAAAAAGCAAAGAGTACGAAAAAATGTGCAAACAATACTCAAGCAATAAAAGTCAAGGAAAGTGCGCAAATGATATTTGAGCAGTATTACGTCAGAGCAGGTTCTGCTAAAGTGGCACTCTGACCGGACGTTCATGAGCAAATTTTTCGTAAAATCCAGATTTTTTTTTAAGTCTAGATTTCTTTGGAAAAAAGCAGAATTTTTAAGAAAGTCTGAAGATTATTTGAAAAAACGGGAAAGTAGGAAAATCCAACAAAAGTAGGAAGAATCTTATCCCTGTAAACAATTCTGATATTGTATAACATATACAATAAAGCAGAAACATTAAAGAAATTTACATTTTTAAAGTTTAGCAGATACAATTTTATCTTTAGGTTTACTAACTTTAGAAAAACAAATTATAGAAACATAAGTGGGATATCCCAGGGGTGCAGAATATGTCTGGACCAGGGATGGAATTGCCCGACATGCCAGAGACATCTATTTGTTTTAGCCACATACCTGATTGGGCATGTAAAAAAAATCAACCTTAAGAGATTAATAAAATTTAATTACTTCATTGATAGAATACAATTATTTTTTTTAAGTATGTTTATTTTTTCCCATGAATCACTTTAAAATCTGTTTCAACGATGAATAAAGGTAGTGATGCACCTAATACCATATTTTACCGAAGAACGAATATTCGTTTAAAATTCTAACCGGATACTTGGTTAAAATTTATTAAACCGCTATTAAACTTTGATTGCAATGATTAATTTAATTAGTTTTTTCTTAAACAATATTTCACATGGTGTAAAACTTCAAAAATTAAAATGCTGCAAAATTTAACATCCAAGTGTGTTTCCTTTATATATTATTGATAACTTTTTTAAATATTAGTGAAATGCTGGTAATTTTTTTACCTACATATTTTATTTAAAAATTTAGCAGTTAATTAACTTCACATATTTACGAACACTTGATGTTATGAGTTTTTTTTCCTGGTTACTGTTTCAAATTTAAATCAGTTAGTAATAGCACAGGTTAATGTAATGTGTCATAAGATTTAAGAAAAACCTTGAAATTCAAATTTAACATCTGAGTGTTTTCTCTTACATTAAAACTAATTTCATTGGGATATTGGTTATTTGTGTGATTGTGGAACGCTACGTTAGGACTATCTGCGAAGGATGGGGTTGCCTTGGTAGGAGGACTTTATAAGGGTTTCAAACACTTATTCACATGTAATATTTCATCTTGAATCAATTTAGAACTATGGTACTATACTATATCTTTCATTCATGATATAAAAAATGTGCATGTGTTTACCGATTGGGGAATACTTAAATTTGCTTACTATTCGGCTGCCGAATATTTCATTAGCCCGAGCCCTGTCCGGGCCTGGGCTGAGCCCATTTCATCTCTATCGGTCACTATTCATTTGGTATTCAGCTGTTTTGGTAAAATTGCAACCAGTCGCTTACACAGGATTTTAGTTTAGGGGTAAACTAACTAAAAAAAAAAAAAAAACCACTATGGTGGATGAAGCAACCTAGCTATACACCTATCTAAAGTCAGCATGATTAGAATAACAGACCCCCCAGGATTGTGCCAGAATCATACCAAAACACAAATGTAAACAAAACATCAAAATGCAAACAACACCGACTTCTACATTTAGTCCCATTTATTTAACCCAGTAACTGCATTTAGTATTTTACAGTTATTTACTTTTACATTTGCTTAAAAAAGGGAGGGGGTGAGGGGAGCAAAATTTATGAAACACACATTTATGTACTTTGAAACATTAAAACATTGTAATTGAGGTGGTGCAATACAACATAATTTATTGATGTATGTATATAGACATATGAACATGATAATAAAAACACAGGAATAGCTTATCACCCACCATCCATATTAGCATACGTCTTTGTGCAAAATACACCAACGAGGGACGGAAAAATCTATTGCCCGACATGCTCGGGGCATGTAATTTTTCTTGCCATATGTACGATTGGGAATATACAAAATTAGCGATTGATCATTAGCAAAATTCAAGAAAAGTTTCAAGAGATATTAATGGCTATGTTCTTGATATGTTTTAAGTGTCTGTACTGATTCGGTTTGTGGCTGCAACATCTCTTTTGAATGCAAACAGTCTGAATAATGTAAATAATACAGAGTAATAAAATGCAGCAATGTTTTTCGGCATGTATTATTTTAAGTTACATGAATTTCTGGAGATTTTTCCGCCCCTGACACTCTCAGAGTTGCCAACCTGGCAAAGGCAAAAATAAGGAGATATGATTTTTAAAATCGGGAGACTTGTTTTCCCCTGACAATAAATGAATAAATAAAATATCGAGATATGACAGGCGAAGTGAAACTACATTTTGGAGAGAAACAAAAGGATATTTTAATGCCATTCATGCATGTCAGAAAGATATTTTGGGGGCAAAAAAGTGTATGTCATGTGTTCTGTCAGTAACTTATAAAAAATTTGGTAATAAGAAAAATATTTAGAAAACATACAACAGCGATCAATTTTTGCTCTTAAGACATTGGAGTATTAAACAAAATAATGGGAAAAAAAGGAAGAGATTTAGATTAAAATTAAAATGCTTTAAAACATTAAGCTTCACTTCCTAGAACAGCATTGGTTCTTTTCGCTTTGTTTTTTTTGCGTTGGTGACAAAATCGTAATAATTTATTCCAATCTTAAAAAAAGATTACTTAATTCCTTCCTCCTCATTTTCCATAAAAGATAAAAATGCATTCTAAAAAGTATTAAAAACAAAATATTTTCACAAAAAAAAATTTCTCATTTTTTTATTATTGAAGTTTTTACAATTTATGTATTATTATGTTTATGTTTATTATTAATGTTATTTCCCGGTATATAATTTTAAGCCGGATATTTGTAATATCTAGCTACTGCCAATCATCCGGCACGTAGGCCGGATGCTGTATGTTTGTCGTATATCCGTTGCATCCCTAAGCTACACAATTAGAAATATAATTTTGAAAAATGTTGCGGAGAAAGGAACTTGTATAATCGGGTTCACAATACTTATTTATTAAAAATCCATAAACACAAATTGTATCAGTATACAGGAAAATAAAAACACAACATGGGCAAGAGCGCCGGGATTGGGGTGCACTTGCACCCTCCTGGAGTTCGAAAAAATATAATTAACATGAAAATATTAATAATATTTGTAAAATAATAAGGACAAGGACAGTAAAAACATTGGATTCACCATCTGATAACACTCTGCGTGCCGTGCACCCCCTAGAAAAATTCCTGCCGGCGTCCTTGCACATGGGATATTTAATAGGTAAGGTAAATACTTTAATTAAGTTCTACCCCACCTACAAAAACAAAATAGCGTAGGGATCTGATAATGCATAAAAAATATTTAATCACGTTCACTGTACATACATTTCAAATAAACAGAATACTTACTTTTTTAAGGAACGTCCAAAGGCCTACTCCAACCACAACAGTCTTCGGTCGTTCAACAATGGCGGCAAAACAAAACACTTTGGTTTAGATGAGGTGTTGCTGGGACTTCTTCTGGCCCTCTAGCGGGGCGTATATTTGTCGTCACTGTGAATCGTACTACATTGAACGTCTGTAGTATGTGGTGGCGTACGTGGATTATAGAACGGATTATGAAATCTGTTGTTTGTACGTTAAGCAGTCCCAATAAGAAAATTCTTTCATAGTAGATACTTCAGAGTGCTAGAGTAAAACGTGAAGCTGAATTAGCCGAAGCACACATTTTGAACCAGGGGCCCTAGCACGATCTTCTCGGAAACCTTTCCGAAGCGGAAAAACAACCCTTTTCTCACTCATGACGTCACATTCCGAAAGGACGTCAATTTGGTCTACCACGATGCTCTCGGGAACGTTCCGATATCGGAAACCCTGTCGGAAATTCCACTTTTTTTCCCGGCACGGTAAACGCGAGTGAGAAGCTCTTTCCGCTTCGGATACAAGTCAGCGTGCGTGGTTATTTGTTCTGATGGTAGTTGTTTACATCAAAATAATGGCTCGGTTTTAATTGTAGCAACTGTTGCACAACAATAAGATGCTAGAAGGGTTCTTAGGAATCGAAATTCGATTCCTAGGTGTAAATCCTTTGAATTAAGCGACGACGAATTTATCAACAATTTTCGGTTGAATAAATCATTAGCATTCCAACTGATTCAAGAGTTAAAATATATTTAGAGCCTAGTACAATTAGAATATAATAATGCTAATTTTTAATGATATTTAAAATTTATAAAATAACAGTCTGCTTATTTTTTGCCAAGCTTTCACATTTTTAATAAAACTTCCACTGCTGTTTAATTTTTGTGCTAGAGATTTCATATCCTCATTTCGTTTGCTGCGCTCTATAAAAACTGGAAAAGTTGTTTTCATTTAAGTAATGATTTTCTTCCATTGCTTGGACGATAATTTCAATCTGATTTGTTTTTACTCGAATATTACCGTTTTTATTTTATAAGGAGGAGGCACGGCTTCAGGAAAATGCGGATTTCAATGATCTTTGGCATAATGGTAGTATACCATGTGAATATACTGAGTGTAAAATAAAGTTTATAAAAGGTATTGAAAAACTGTCAGCACTTCATCAGAGGGTCGTTAAATCGGAAGGGTCGTAAAATTGTGAGTTGACTGTATATTTATTTATATATTTTTAAAATTTTATTTCTGCTATTCAAAGAATATATTTTTACAATTGATGATGCTTAAAAAATTAATACTCTTGCTGTTGCATCACGAACGGGTGAAAATAGTCTGTGTGACAAAAATTAATGTACCTTAAAGAAATATTGAGTTTTGTGCGTGTTAAAAGTGATTTATTTTGAAAGTGTAAAATTCTGATTCCACAAAGTAAAGATTTTACAAGAAGAAATAAAATTTAAATAATAATATAAAATCAATAAACAGAAAGTAAAAAAAAAATGATAAATAAATGAATAAATGAGAAAGTAAATAAATGTTTACTTTACTAAAAAATGAATTAATTACCAGGATTCGCGTATTTAAAAAAAAAAAATGTGCAGGAAAATATTGCGCAGCGCGTGGTTCGATCACATAACGCCCTAGTAATAGTCCCGCGTCTTACCGATTCAGCCACCGAAGCGCAACTAACTTAGCACGCAACTTACAATTAAAGTTTTGGTAAAGCGGTTCGAAAATCGATATTAATTTTTTTGACTGTATTTGAGTACTGCGCATTAGTATCAAAGATTTAGTATCTTACACGTTGTATATTCACATGGTATAACACAGCCAGAGATCGACTAACAAAATAAGACAAGACATGGTACCTATTTAAGTACTATGTCATAAACTTAAACTACGTGCTCGAATGCGGGCGGCAAAGAGTGCCTTGTTTTGATTGGTTGATAGCGTCCTCTTCCGATACTTTCGGAAGAGGCATAAAAATTCTCACTTCATTTAGTCGAAACCATGGTAGTAGAGTCAAAATGAGGGTATCGGATATTTATCCGAAGATTTTCAGTATCCGTGAGTGAGAACTATCCGTGACGGATGCTTTCCGATAAGATCGTGCTAGAGCTCCAGAACGCGTTTTGCACAGTGTAAGACGTGGTGATCACGTTCTGACAACCTGTGTGTGCTACCTGGGAACATCCACGTTCTCTGTAATATAGTCTGACCTTCAGTCTGATTCCCAATCAACTATGGCTTATTATATAATGGTTCTCCTTTTATAAGTGCAAGATCTTATTCTGATTCATGGTAATTTATCTTGTTAGCTTTTTAGTTTTAAATAATAATTATTAGAATAATGAATGATTTATAAGTATATTTACATATAAATATTTTTGTTTTTGAAAATATTCAATTGAAATATTAGTACTCTTTTTAGAGATGCTTATTTTTATTTAAATTATGGTATTAATAAGTCACTTAAAAAGAGCTTAAGAAACCCTCTCTGAATTAAATTTTTGTATAATTGTAATTGTGTTAAACAAATTTTCATTTCTAAATGCTAAAAAAAAACTCTTTTTAAAGAAAGTGGTTTAAAATGATTTAAAACTCATCTCTTAAAATGTAAAATACTGGCTATATATAAATGTGATTTAAATTAATGGTTAATTAGTTTTGTAAGAATAGTTTTAATAATTATATTTTTAGTGTATTATTGATAATGCAAAGCTTATTAGCCCTCACCCAGTTTGATTAAATATATATTAAAGCCTTTTTATGAGGAAAGCTGAAACTTTCTACATTACCTCATTAATGTATGGGGCTATATTTTACTTATTGGGAATTTTTGTCTGCATATAAAATAGAACATTGTATTTATTTACATTTCATTTCCTGAAAATTTTATTCGATACCATAAAGTAACTTTGTAATTTATCCTAAAAGTCTATGATCAATATTTAAAGAAGAAAACCCTAGGACAAGGTTTTTAGGACACCCTCGATACTAGGGATCGGAAGTTATTACGATATTTATTTAATATAAAAAATATTGAACTTTTTACTTTCACTGTAAATTATCATGAAAATTATCTAGGTTTTATGGTTAAGGCAGATCTACACGAGGATTATCTGCTTAATTAAGGCATGCCTTGGGCAGATGACTTTTAAGTAGTTTTAACCCGAATTCACGTTACATCTGAAGAAAACGGTGGTGCGGTAGGACAGAGTCGTAGACCTACACACTTCAGCCCTTTGCCATTTTTAGAGTCTTATCCATTCGGTCATATAAAATTTAATAAGGTGTACAGAGCCTCCTTATCAAGTGCAAATCGGGGCTTTGCCCAAGGCCCCTAATCCAAAAGAAGCCCCCAAATTCATACATTAAATTCTTAAATATTCTTTATTTACGTCCTCGCAGTTTTATGCTTAAATTTTTAAGAAAGCGGGGGGAGAAATTTTTTTTAACCCCTTTTCTTTGAAAAATTATATTTTTACAGATACTGGGAAAAATTAAACATCCATTAATCGATTCAAGTAATATTGTTATCACCCAGTCATGGGCGCCCATAAGGGGGGGGGGGGGTAGGGAGATTTCCCCGCCTTAGAGTTTTTGGCTATCGTTTCTAAGATTTCAATAAAACTGCATAACAAAGCAAAATCGGAACTAAATTTTTAACTCAGTTACATCGCATTGATGTCAGACTCTCTTGACTGTCCCCTCTGTTCTACTGGGAAGCCAACTGAACTTCAATCATACATGAAGGGAGTAAAGCTTCCAATCATCGTGCGAGTGAATAATAGGCAGTGAGAACCTTCGTCAATATTTGCAAATGTCGAATGAAGAAACTTTTGAGACATTTAAACTAACATTTAATATATCACACAACAGCACATTTTACAACAAAACACTTAATACATCCAAGAAAAGAAAATGTGTAACTTTCTGCGTCACAACCACAATATGACTTCTCGCCTAAAGAAAAAAGTTTCGCTTCTCTCTCCCTCGCTCGTTGCCACTTCTTTTTAAGTGAACTCTGGGGCTCCGTTCGGGCAGGCTGGGGCGCCTTCTGGGTTTCCGTAAGCTCAGTAATCGAGAAGAAACCTTACAAGTCCATCCAGGGGAAGCACATCCGTCACTGGAGTGTCGATGCTGCTCTGAAAATTTGAATCAACACACCAGTACTTTGCTCACTTAAAACAGAAAGGGGTGAGAGCTTCACATAGATATGCAGCTCCCACACACACACAAAAATGATACACTACATAATAAGATAAAACACTCGATTATAAATATATATATATATAGCAAAATTGCACAAACCATTAAAAAAAATTATGTTGTCACGTCAAATTTTAATCTCGAGAGGGCATCAGCGTTACCATGGCATTTTCCCTTCCTGTATGTAACAGCCATATTATATCTCTGTAAGGCTAGAGCCCATCGGGACAATTTGGCTCCGTGAGGGGCACTTTTGGTTAAATAGGTTAACGGATTGTGGTCCGAAATAATTTGCACTTCGGCCCCGAAAATCCATGTATCGAATTTCTTTAATGCCTCTAAAACGCAGAAGGCCTCTCTTTCAATAGTTGACCACTTAGTTTGGGAGGGATTTAACTTTTTACTAAAAAATGCAATTGGCATTTCTTTGCCTTGATCATTGTTTTGGGCCAGACAAGCTCCAATGGCGGTAGCCGAGGCATCGGTGTACAGTTGGAAGGGCTTGTCGAGATTTGGAGTATGTAGAGATGGCATCTTTATGAGTTCTTCTTTTAGTTGTAAAAATGCTTCATCAGCCTCTTTAGTCCAGGGTATATTATTAGGAACACTCTTCTTGGTTAGATCGGTTAAAGGAAGTACTATTTGGGAAAAATTCGGTATATAGTCTCTGTAATAGCTAGCCAGCCCTAGCAAACTACGTACTTCCCGTTTGGTGGTGGGTTTACCCAGCCTTTGTAATACTTCAACTTTTTCGGGATCTGGTGAATGCTGACCAGAACCAATTAAATGTCCTAAGAATTTGACTCGCCTTTTCCCGAATTCACACTTTTCGAGGTTAACTGTAAACCCTATTTCCCTTAGAGTCTCAAACACTTGTTTCGTATGGTTTAAGTGTTCAGTCCAGGTATTTGAATAGATTGCTACATCATCTATATATGAACTACAATACCCTTTATGATGGGCTAGAGCCTTGTCCATAGATTTTTGGAAAGTAACTCCGGCATTTTTCATACCGAATGGCAAAACCTTCCATTGGTAGTGTCCGCAATGTGTAACGAAAGCAGAAAAGGGCTTCGCTTCCGGTTTCATTGGTATTTGCCAATAACCCTTAGTGAGGTCAAGCACAGAAATGAAATTTGCTTTCCCCACTTCATATAGCAAGTCTCTTGCAATTTTCATTGGATAAGCATCTGGAACAGTGAAACTATTTAGAAGTCGAAAGTCAATACACAGTCTTACGCTTCCGTTCTTCTTGGCTACGCAAACTACCGGATGGGCCCATTCACTTTCGCTCGGTTCAATTAAGTCCATTTCTAATATTTCCTTGACCTGACGATCAACTTCTTCTCGAAGTGTTATTGGAACCCTATAAGGCTTGAGTCGTTTTGGCGAACAATTTTCCGTAACTCTAATGGTATGTCCTTCCACTTTGGCATGACCAGGTTTGGAACTGAAGACATCCACGTAAGTCTGGAGAATATTGAAAAGTTCTTGGATTTGCTCTTCTGTTAGGTGGGATTTCATACCTTGAAGATGCTTCCGAATATCTTCAGCCGTGCAATTCGTTTTCTCAGCTGGGGCATAATGAAGATCTCCAAAATCCTCATCTTGTTCGAAAATCAGACCCACATGATTGATTCTTTGAACATACGGGCGGAGCTTATTAATGTGTAATTCTTTTGCACTACCATCCTCCAATTCAACTTTGACAGAATGGGGTCTTGTGATCTGGATGACAGTAGCAGGACTCCAGGTACTTAATAGTTTATGAGAAGATGAAGGCAACAGGACTAGGACTTTATCCCCAACGTTGAACGTCTTTTCTTTGGACCGTAAGTTGTATCTGGAAGTGTATTCATCCTGAGCGATCTTAGAATTTTCAGATGCTATGTCATGTGCTTTTCTCAATTTTTCTATGAGATCACGTAGGTAACTTTCAACTGAGCGCGAAGCAGTAACGGGAATGCTGCGCTCACCTGTCCAGACTTCCTTCAACAGAGACAAAGGTCCTGGTGGTAGTCTGCCATACACCATTTGAAAAGGGGATAAGCCAGTCGTGCTATGTGGCACTTCTCGATAAGCAAATAAAAGATAAGGGAGATGTAAGTCCCAATTTCTTCCATGTTCTTGGATATTTTTGTTCATCATTTCCTTCAAAGTTTTATTCCATCGCTCGACAGAGCCCATGCTTTCGGGATGTCCTGGCGTAGAAAAACGCGGGGACACGCCCAGTATGTCTTCAAAAGCTCGGGTGAGTTTCGATGTGAAGTTGGTTCCTTGGTCCGAACAAATCATTTTTGGGAAGCCCGTCTGAGTGAAAATTTTCATCAACACATTGCATGTAGTTTTCGCAGTTATATCCTTGACAGGAACTGCTTCGGCCCACCTTGTGCACAAATCAACCGCACACACTACAAATCGATGACCTCTTCCGGACGGAGGTTCCAATGGCCCGATGCAATCCACGCTCCACACCTCGAAAGGTGTTTCCGGTCTAACGATTGGCTGAATTGGGATTCTATCTTTATAGGTGACAGTCCTCCTGAGTTGGCATTCCTTACAGCTTTCACAAAATCTTTTTACATCTTGTTTTATAGTAGGCCAAAAGAATGAATATTTAATTCGTTGAAGCGTCTTTCTCTCGCCAAGGTGACCAGCAAGAGGGATCTCATGCGCCATTCGTAGAACTTCTGTTCTTTTTTTCAAGGGTAAAACAACCTGCTTGATATTTTCACCACAAATGTACTCAGCATGGAGCAATACACCATCATCAAAAGAATAAGAATTCTCACTCTTAATTGCCCATTCAAAACATCTTTTTAGAGTCTCATCTTGTTCTTGGAGTGCAATGAATTCGGTCTTCGTTTTACTAGGCGATTTAATTGTTTCGGGGTCCTTCTTATGAATTTGGTTAATTTGGGCCAAATCTGCAGGGTTGACTTCAACTACTGATTCTTCGCTGCATGATTCTACACACCCCACAGGTGCTGCATTCCATGGATGATTACTGTGACAAAGTTCAACATTTTGACACAGCGTTTCATAAGCTGAAGAACTTAGTAGTAAATCAGTCACCAATTTCCTCGAAACAGCACAAGTAATTTGTACGTTCCCATGCAGACCATCATCAATTTTCATCGAGAAAATTTTCAGTGGTGTAACTTCGTTTTCCCCAAAAGCAGAAACTATCTCTATTTTACCTTCTCCTTCACAAGGTACGTCGACGATCAGACTTTCACGTACTACCGAAATTTGGGCTCCTGTATCTAATATTCCCATTAAATTAGTCTTTCCACATTTAACCTTGACAAGTTTCAAATCGTCTACGTTTTTAGATACGTCTACTGATTTTGAGACAGGAATAGAGATCTTGGCAGTCAGCACCTCTGATTTTTCCTTTTCATCAATGGGTGCTGGCGATTGGAGTAAATTGCCTTGGACTGTTGTTAAAGCATTTCTTGGCTGCCGATTTTTATAGCAAAATTTTGACGTATGACCTTCTTTTCCACAATTATAGCAAGTTACCCTGGAGGTTAGCTTAGTTGGTTCATCATTTTTACGGGATGAATATGCCTTTGATGTGTGCTGAGGAGGAAACGATTTGTTCTTGACAGTTCTCTCTAAAGGTGGAGAGCGGGGTCGTCATTTTTCATTACTTTTGTCTTTCGATGGATTACTACCAGATTTCTTCGAACCACTACGGACACTATCATATTCGTCCAGTAGATCAGCCAATTTTGTCGGAGAAACGAACTTCGCCCAATCATCCAGAAAATGGTCTCTTACCTCATGAGGCACTCTTCTCTTGATTTGATCCGTGATAATGAGGTTCTTCAAACCGGCAAAGTCAGTTATCTCAAGGCCCCCTATCCATTCTTCAAAATAGCTTGTAATTTCGTAACAAAAATCCCTCCATGATTTCTCATGGGTCTTCTGGTGCATCACAAACTTTTTTCTAAAGCTTTCTGGACATAGTTTAAATCTCTTCAATAAAAGAGCCTTAATGTACTCATAATCTTCAAACTTGTCTTCTGATTCCCTACCAATTAGTTGGATAATTTCGGATGGCAACAGAGTCAATAAACATGCTACCCAATCTTTAGGATCAACTTTTGTTCTTTTAGCTTGTCTCTCAAACAGAGACAAATAAATTACGATATCATCATCTCTTGATCTGAATTTAGGAATGAGTTTGATTAAATCGAAATTATGCTGACCGCTTTCGGGTGTCGTTGGACTTTGTATTATTCGATTACGAGACTCAATTTCTAGTTTTTTCAGTTCAAACTCCATCTGTTCTCTTTTCTGTTGAGCAACTATTTCTTCCTTCCTTCTCTGCTCCTCTATTTCTTCCTTCCTTCTCTGTTCCTCTATTTCTTCCCTTTTCTTCCTCTCTTCAACAAGCGATAAAAATATCCCTTTGGTAAATTCTTCATCATATGCTTCACTTTTAACGATTTTATTTTTTATTGCCACAATTGTCGCACTTGGATCTACCTGTATTTCTAATTCAGCAGCTAAAGCTAACATATCCTCTTTTTTGCCCTTTCCGAAATACGCCATGGTTGACTTCTGAAAGACCCTCAAACTACCACTTTTTATTTATTTATTTATTATTTTTACCTTTCTATTATCTCTAAATTAACTAAACCACTTCCAATATTTAATTTAATAATGCATATTAACAGTAGTCAATAAAACATTCATCATTACTCTCCGTAAAATATTTCTTTAAACTTTTGTTTTATTACACCAATTGTTTGTATGACCAAAAATACCAGAAAAGAAAAAAAAAATGCTATTCACCTTTTTAAACCAACATTTATAATGTATTTATTTACTTATTTATTAATATTATTATTTTTTTCTCTATATCTTACTGATAAAATTTATCTTAGCTAAACAAAGAATAATGCAGAGTCTTAACTTTGATATTCTTCCGAAAATATAATAATTTTTAATGTTACTAGCAATAATAAATTACTCAAATTTATTTATTCTGCAGAAAAAAAAATCAACAAGAATTGTTCATAAAATGCAAATTAATCTACATATTTTAAGTTAAAATAAGCTAAAATAGTTATCGAAACTCACTTCACATAAATTTTTCATGAAATATACCTTAAACAATGAATAGCTATATTATGAATGATAGCTCAATAATAACATAATATAAATCCAGGATAATCAAAATAAAACAAGACACAATGTCACGGTTTTTTTTTTTTTTTCTACGCAGAAGCTAATTGCTTTCTGTAAGAACGACATTCAATACAAAATGAAATAAATCTTTTCATTTGAAGTAAACACATAATAAAAAAAAATAACACAACAGATAGCCTGATGCTAAATTCAATGCAGTCGATTTACATTCAATGACTCATAAACAACAAATTTTTTCCCTTATTTTTTTTTTTTTATCTTTTTGAATTAACTAATGTGCTGGCTGACAGAGATATATGTATATATCTTATAATATTTCATAATTATAGAAAAAGAAATGAAATATAATACTATCATGCACTGGCGTGCACTTTTAAATGTTAAAATATAACACTTTTTGATTTATTTGGGCCAAGAATTGGAACATTCTACAAATACACTTTCTTTCAAAATGAAAATGTTACTTATACGTTCCGACGAGAAAAGAAACAAATTTTGGAATGCCGACGCATTCGAATTTCCGATGAATAAAAACAAAAACCACTTCCGAATACTGACGTATTCAGTGCGAAAAGTATTCCGTGATGGAAAACAGAAACTCATAAAACAGAACTGCTCTTGAATACTGACGTATTCTTACTCTGGCTAGTGGAGATAAATATTCCGTGGCGGAAAAAAGAACATAATTTCATCAATGGAATCTACTTTCGAATACTGGCGTATTCAACATTAATATTCCGTGACGCAAAAATACAAATGCAATTAGTTTGATACTAATTTCAACACCATTCTTGCCCAAATAATAATAACGACTAAAATTTGTAGGAGCATGCATTTACAAAATAAAATGAGAAGCTCTCACCAGTTCGATCCGGGCGACTGCGCCAGTAAAGCTTCCAATCATCGTGCGAGTGAATAATAGGCAGTGAGAACCTTCGTCAATATTTGCAAATGTCGAATGAAGAAACTTTTGAGACATTTAAACTAACATTTAATATATCACACAACAGCACATTTTACAACAAAACACTTAATACATCCAAGAAAAGAAAATGTGTAACTTTCTGCGTCACAACCACAATATGACTTCTCGCCTAAAGAAAAAAGTTTCGCTTCTCTCTCCCTCGCTCGTTGCCACTTCTTTTTAAGTGAACTCTGGGGCTCCGTTCGGGCAGGCTGGGGCGCCTTCTGGGTTTCCGTAAGCTCAGTAATCGAGAAGAAACCTTACAAAGGGTCCACGGGAATAACGATGAGAGTCCGCTTTTCGTCAATGTTGAGGTTTCTACTGCATTCTGTTGTTCATTAGTAGCACTATTAATATCTGAATCCATAAGGGGAAAGAACGATGAGAATACACTGAAAAAATAGCCCAAAGATACAGTTTACTGCGGAAGAACGATGAAAGTCTTTCGATTTTTTGGAAAATCATCTGTATTGGACTCTCATCGTTCTTCCCGTGGACCCTTCACATGTTAATGTGTCTTTTTTTGTCTAATTTTCATTTTGAAATTCACAGCTTGGTTAACGGAACCAATTTGTACTGGGTTGCGCGCGAAGGGCTATGGTCACTTGGCTGTCCTTGACGGTAGGATAAAACAAAAAGAACTAAAATTGTTACAAATTCGAACTTTGCCCCCTGCTTCCCTCTAAAAATTTTATTTTCATTTTGCCCCCAGCTTCCTCTAGAAAAATTTCTATGGGCGTCCATGTACCCCGTGTATTCATCTAGAGAACAGTCTGCTGGTCATAATATACAGCTGAGAGAATTGAAAGCTAGTGGCAATTTTGGTTAAAAAGTATAGGTTTTTGCTTCATTCACGATCAATAATTAATAACAAAAACATTCTAGAGAAGTGTCTCTTTTCGACTAGTAAAGATCTCCATGGAAATGGCGTCGTAAAGTCCACTCACACACGCTTTCAGTACTTTCTCACAGAGTCCCTGCCTTATCTGCAAATCAGGAAGTGAAAATTGCCCGTCTGATCTGAATAGGCGGGAAGATTCTTCGTTATTTGGATATCGAATGGCTGCCCTGCAGTAAGAGAAACTAGAAGCGAACACCGGATCACTTTATCACCTTTCATTCATCTTGTTGATTTTGGGGGAAGCACTTTTTGAAGTGAAACTTCTTTAGGCGCGCTGAGAGTGAAACTTCAAGGTCGCGTCATGGCAATAGCGTCATGATGAGGCTGGGAAGATTTTGGATGTCTGTGTGTTTGTCTGTCGCTCGCGTAGCGATTACTATGTGACCGAATTGCACCAAACTCTGCAGGGGGGGGAGGGGCTCCCAAGCATCCCGGAGTTTGCACCTCGGGCGTAGTTTTTTAATTTTTGAATTATTTTATAATTTACGTTATTTTCGACCGTTTTCTGCCTTTGCCCTCCGAAAACGAAGGCTTCCCCAGCTAGAAAAGTTTGCACAAAAAGTGTAAAAAAAAAGTGTACAAAATCCAAGCGTATTTGAGACCTCTGCTTGTGCATAAAAAGTGCACAAAAAGTACACTATCTGGGGACCTAGACGGAAAAATGTAGAGGGCGTGGTCGGGTGATTTTAACGAACGACTTTTTCGTCCTTTCATCCCCTTTTACTGCTGCCATCTATAATCATACATAAGAACTTGCTCTATTTTTCAAACTTCTGAGGATTGGGATCGAACTGGGGAACCAACGTATGGTAGGCGAGCATTCTAACCACTAGACTGGAGCTGACTCAGAATGATGTGTTTTAAGTTTGAAGTGATTGTTGTTTCACGTTCGGAATTGGAACACTTATGTATTTAAATAAATAAATAAAACTAGACTTTGCCTGTACACTTCTCAAAATTAAAAAAAAAATGCGATTTCTATGCATTTTAAGCTTTTGGGACTAGAGTACGACAGTCAAAAAAAATTGTCCGTCTGTCGTTCTGTCATTCTGTGCGTGACGCTTTTTTTATTCGCACATCACGTAAAACTGACTGAAGCGAATGAAATAAAATTTGGTCACATGATAGGTGGTCACTCATCATGAACTATATTTTTAAAAAATTCATTAGATTTTGAGATTTTCCAAAAATTGTTTCATAGTGCGTACATTTTTGTTCGCAGATCAGGTATGAACGACTAAAGCGAAAGAAATGAAATTTGGTGACCTGATAAATGATCACTCAATTTAAGCTATAAGTGTCAGATTACAAAAAAAAAAAAAAATAGATTAGATTTTAAGATGCTTCTAAAAATCGTTCCAAACTGGTTAAATTTTTGTTCGCGCTTCACGTACGACTTAAATGAATAAAGCAAAATTTAGTGAAGCGATAGGTGGTCATACAACTTAAACAATATTCCTAGACAGGGCCGTACCCAGAAAAAAATTTCCGGTGGGAGGACCAAAAATTTCGGGGGGACTAAAAGGTGAAAAGGCTAAATTTTTCCCAAAAGGCTACATTATTATTGTTTTGTTAACAAAATTTTTAATTTGGGGGGGGGACCAGGGGGTCCTGTCCCCCCTCCCCGGGTACGGCTTTGTCCCTAGAGTTTCTTATAATTTGGATTAGACTTTGAGATTTGGCGAAAATTGTTTCAAACTGCTTAAATCCCAGCTAGAAAATGTTTGCACTTTTTGTACAAAAAATGTACATATAAAGTTAATATTTTGAAAAGTATGCACTTTTTGTGCACAGTTTTTGGCAATATAGAATATGCACTTTTTAGTGTGCATAAAAACTGCATATAATTTGTACAAAAAGTGCATACTTTCAAAATAATCAAAAATATCTACTTTTTATGCACAAATTGTGCACAATCTATACTTTTTTGCAAAAAAAAAAATGCAGACTTTTTCTAGCTGGGTCCGATCGTCCGAAGGAAAAAATAATTACACGAGCAGAAAGAGGAAAGAGTTTTCTTTCTAAAGAGACCTTCATTTTCGAATTAGCTGCATTTCCAGATTTTTGATAAATAAAAATCGACAACCCTTTTCTCCGGCAAATTCGGGTGAATTTCAGAACGAGGAGCCAATCTCAGCTGGCATCTAAAAAGCTATGGAATATTTCGACTAAAAAAATATACTGTTACGGACAAACTGCTCAGCTTTCGTTTAAAAAAAAAATCAAGCGTCTAGGATAACTTTTTGATCGGATAAAAAATTAATTAGTAAAACCCGTACGAAAATAATTTGAATCTTCCGAAGACAGAAGAATGGATTTTTCGACTAGCTTCACGTGACATCAAAATGAAGAACCAGTGAGGGAATAATTCGTTTCTCCGGAGAGTGTGTGGGTGGAGGTCCGAAAAAAAAATAATAAACACCCTTCTGTTTTTGTTTTTGAAGTGAAACTGCTTTAGGCACGTTGAGAGTGAAATTTCAAGGTCGCGTCACGGCATAGCGTCATGATGAGGATGGGACGATTTTGGATTTTAACAGACGGAGAGAGCTACCGGATAGATCGCCAGAGATAAAGAGACAAAAATAGTAATCATGCTATACTCTATTGCTGCAGAGAGTTTTCTTCCTTCTCTTTGTACCACATTCTTTCTTGATTTTTAAGTCTTTTTAATACTATGCCTCAATCCATTGACTACCTAGAACATCTCACTTTTGATCTGTTTTCAAATGTTATCTTTAATTTTAGTCTTTAATTTTTATCTCTGACTGCTTATTTGGCAATCGAACAGATTTTAATCAATCTCGCCAAAGAAGTTTCACTTCTGACACGTGTACTCTATACACATGCTCTTTTTTTAAAAAAAACGTCAGCACCTTTTTTCGTTTTAATTTCAAAACAATAAAGCCCCAAGACTTTACTTTATGCCTTTCCACTTAAATTTCCTTTTAAATTTAATGTCAGCGGCCTTCTTCTCTATGAATAGCATTGAAAATATTAAACCACATATGGGCAACCTGGCTGTGGCCCGCCCTGGTTTTCGATCCGACCAGCGGAACATATCAAAAACAAATATAAAACCCATGTAAACCATTCAAAATCCAATATAAATCACAATTATACGGCCCGAAACTTTGCTAACATCCTTAAGTTTGGCTCTCAGCTTTCCAAAGGTTGCTCATGCCTATATTAAACGATATTATTGATCAAGAAAGAACATAATTTATTCTGGAAAAAAGCTATATTGCATCTATTTTTGAAAAACCAGATCTTCTTCCTTTATTTTTTCCTTATAACAATAAAGAGTGGTAAATTATGAGAGAAAAGAAATATTTCTTTAAGTAATAAAAATTATAGGAGCAGAGTATCTTGGCTACGTTCCTTGATTAGAAAACTTGAAAATGACAAATCTACAGGAATGATTGGTTACACACCCCTCAAAACCAAAAATAACAACAAGAACAAAACAAACAAACAAAAAAAAAGAAAAATTAAATTTTCATTATATTTTCCGACAAAAATAAAAACTGCCTTTTCATTTTTGTAAGTGCTTCATATTTACCTAATTTTTAAACTGAATACTTGACTGTTAAATTACAGATTGATTAAATCGATGTTTCAAGATTCAAGCATCCAATAAAAAATCTTTTGTTTCATTATTTTTAAAATAACAGTAATAACAACAAAATATCAAAGAAAATCATAAAGTGAAAAATACATTGATGCAGGGCAAATAAATTTTAAAATGTGATTACGTTGTTCCAATATGTGCTGACCTTAAAAACATTCATTATGTATATAAAATTTGCAATTAAAATGTAAATAATATTTGTTTAAGGAAAAAATAATTACTCATTTATCCTCATTTTCTCTAATATTTTCCACACCTATTATAATACAATTCGCAGTATTAAGATTCTCATATTTTACATATTCAAACGTAAAATCGAAGCTGTTATTTAGTTTCGGGTGCTTTTTGCAGTGAAGAGTTCCACTGTGTTAAATTTTAATACCACGATATTCAGTTTAACACAGCAATTTGACTGTACTTCCTCCAAATAGACTCACAAGAAGGGGGCCCGGCCTCCGGGAAACGGATTTCAATGAGCTTTGGCACAGTGGTAGTATACTATGTGACTATACTACCTGTAAAATACTAAGACGCAATACTCAAATACAGTCGAGAAAAATTAATATTAATTTTCGAACTACTTCACCAAAACTTTAAATATAAGTTACGCGCTAATCAGCTTGAGCGCCGTGGTGTAATGGCTAGAACGGTGGTCTTCTACTCTGGCGTCAGGGGCTCGAATCTCATGCTATGCTAGCGTTTTTTTCCCTCTCACTCTGTTTTTAAATACATCAATACTGGTAATTAATTCTTTCAGTCCAGTAAATATTCATTTACTGTTTCATTTATTTATTTTTACTACTTATTGAATTTTTGTATTACTTATTTACATATATTTTTTAATTTTATTTCTACTATTAAGTCTATTTTTACAATTGATTATAGTTATGATTATTTAAATAGAATAATTATAATCAATGATATAATTATGACTAATTGAATTTCTTTTTTCCTCCCCATCTGGTACATAGTCATCAGATGAGTTATCTTTAACTGATTCGAAACTTTCTTCTATACACTCTTCTTGATCATAGATCAATTTCTCATCAGTTACATACTTCTTTTCATTCAACACAGCCAATGTATTATTGTGCAAATCTGTGCCTATTATCATAGCTTTTTCACGTGGTGTATCAGAAACTGGCGTTGCAATGAAATATTTTTTGAGAAGTGAACTTTCGTTAATACGCTACTCCATTTTTTAGTCACTGCTTCAAAATATCACTGTATGTAAAACTATCAGTAGCTTTTTCATCACAACAATAAGAACTTGCTTGGCCTGGTGGCATATTTGGAACTGTAATATAATTCTTCAAAATAAGTTTCACTGCTTAAATATGTCTATTCGAAATTTTAACATGTGATATTTTAAATTTGACAACCCATCAACAGATGACAGACGATTACAAGAAATAATGCTGTTGCTGTGGCATCACGAACGGGTGAAAATTAGAAAAGAAGTCTCTCTTACAATTGTCACAAAAATAAATGTACCTTAAATAAACATTGAGTTTTGCGAGTGTTAAAAGTGAATTATTTTGAATGTGTAAAAGTTTGATTCCAAGTAAAGATTTTGCAAGTAGAAATACAATTTAAATAATAATAAAAAAATCAATAAGTAGGTACTAAAAATAAATAAATAATGAATGAATGAATAAAAACAGTATTGTTGTATTTAAAAAGAGAGTGAGAGGCAAAACGCTAGCATAGCATGAGATTCGAACCCGTGACGCCAGAGTAGAAGACCACCGTTTTAACCATTACGCCACGACGCTCAATCTGATCCGCGCGTAACTTATATTTAAAGTTTTGGTGAAGTGCTATCGAAAATTAATATTAATTTTTCTGGACTGCATTTGAGTATTGTGTCTTAGTATTTTACAATTTCAGATTTTTCAGATTTTTAAGATTTACAATTTCAGATGGTATACTACCACTGTGCCAAAGATAATTGAAATCCGTTTCCCCGAGGCCGGGCCTCCTCCTTGTCAGTAGCACTTATATGGAATGATTATTTTCGTGAAGAATATTTTTGAAAGAAGCTAGGTTTTTGTCATGTGACATTTTATGAGATATGTCACATTTGTGTTTTTAGTGTTGGAACTATGAAGGCGTTATTTCGTGCCTTGCAACTGCAACGTCAATTAAACAAACACTTTAGTAGAATTTGAGGATAAAAATATTAAATCATTAGCATCTTTTAAAATTATTACCTCACAAAAATTCTTCCCCTCCCCCCCACCCCACTCAAGCCCTTCAATTATTTTGTCATTAAAATAATCCAAAAAATATTTTAGGTAATTTAACAGGTACCCCTATCAACATTCAAAATAATCATTAAAAGCAGTTAAAAACACATTAAAATCCGTTTGTAGCACTTTCGGTGGCAGTGGTGGCTGCCACCGAAAGTGCTACAAACGGATTTTAATGTGTTTTTAACTGCTTTTAATGATTTTAATACTATCCGTCCTATTGCTTTTAAATTATTCAAAATAATGTTTAGTTATATCCCTGATCAACTTATATCTAGCTTTTCTGTAAAGGTGGCCTGATAAATGTGCCAATGTGTTCAAGTTACGTTTTACACAATGTTGAAGCACCCATTTTTGCTGAAATTCAAATGTTTCTCTAACTGTTTGGAATAAAGGCCCATTTTTTAAGATTCTGAAGTTGATACTAATTTCATTACACGCTTTAGTATTCAATTTTTATTCAAAACTTTCTTTTATTTGTTTAGATAAAACATAAGCATTTTTCAGAAAAAAATTAATGAAACATCATAAAAATAAAGAAACAAGTTAATGAAACTAGTACTGAAGTATCATCAAACACTTATGAAGGACACTTCAACCAAATTTTTGCAAGATTCAACAAAAAATTAATGGGAATGAAGCCTTTTTAGATTATTAATAATTAGCATATTTAATTATTTTCTTATCGTCTATCCATGGGCGCGAGAAAAATAACAATTATTGTTTTCTTAATTAATTAAACGCTGACATTAACTTTGTACGTTTTTCATAATAAAGAAAAACTGTAGCAATATGCAAAATTTTATATCGAATATTGAAGTTTTTAACGGTTCATCGTCGCCTAGATATAAAGTGACTAGGAATGCAAAATGAAATGGAAAGTTTTTTCCGTCTGCTCTCTCTGCCTCGAATTGCTGTCAAAAACACGTATACACTGTCACTGAGTACGGGATTGTCCTTGATCTCGAAGAAGAAGCAGACAACTCCACCATGCTCACGCCAAGCGCTTCCCCTTCTGCCTGGAGCAATGGTAAGGGAGCTGAACAATGGGACTGTGTTATTCAAGGAGGTTTAACATATGGAGGCGCCCATGCTGTGCTAGGAAAGTGAAGCCATGCCACGCCCCTCTCTTGCCCAGAAGATTGAAGAACGCATAGTGAAGCATTAAAAAATGAGTTCCGGAAAGTGTTAATAAAAATAATTTAAAAGTTACTAACCAATTTTTTTATTCATTTTACATTTATGGAAGATTGTTTACACGTATTAACTTATTTTTTATTGCATAATTTCAAATTTATTTTCGTGCATTGCGTTTTAAACATCAAGTGAAACAAAAAACAGTTATTCTTAGGATTATACTATACTTTGCAAAACTGTTTATATTTTTTCATGATAATTGTTTTATTATAATAAAAAATTGCTTTTTATATTTCCAGGAAGATATTTCTGCTGTTACATGGGTAAAAATAACTTTTATTACATCAACCTAAATTATTAAATTGCTCACATTATATTAACAATAGTTTTAAGTCATATTACAGGTATCAGATGTAAGAATGCAATTTCAAATATGTTAAATAAGATATATGAGGTATTTGCAGACAGTGAGAGAAGATTATCTTCTTTAGACACGAGGAAACAATTATACACTTCAACCTTCTTTAGAGATATGCGAGACGAGAAACAGGGCTGTCTCGTCTCGTCTCGTAGAGAAATTTTCTATCACGAGGCGTCTCGCGAGTCTCGCAAAATTATGAGCTGAAATTTTGCTACCATATTTTTTGTAACTTATTACTATTTTATGGGAAAATAATATTAATAATAACAATTAATTAGATATTAGAATATTAGTACAAATATGAATTACCATATTAAGTGATATGTGCATTTGCATTCGCATAGCTCGGCTTATGGTGAAAGAGGCATTTTTTTTTTTAATAACAGATGAAACATTTTATTTAGAAATATTAATTTTTTAAGAGAAAAATATGAAATATAAAATAAGATTTAATTACATACGTATTCATCCATTTTGATGAAAACTTTGTAAATTTATGCGAGGCGAGAAATCTCTAGCGAGACAAGGCTCTGTCTCGTCTCGAGAGGCGATACGAGATGTCTCGCGTCCATTCCTAACCTTCTTAGGTCATTTATCATAATACTATTTTGCATTGACAAACAGTTTAACGCCTTAATCTTCGCTCCCGTCAAAATCACGGGCTAAGCTTTCTCCCTCTATTTCTCGTGCCCGTCAAATTTCCGGGCAATACTGTTAAAAAAAATTCGCCAGAAAGATAAAAGTGCTCCAATTCTGATGCACGGATTTTTTTGTAATATATAATTTTACACAACAGAGGACAATACCAGAGTATTTTTAACTTAATTCGGAGATAGTTTATTTTTAAATACATGGTAGCAGTACTCAAACACACGTGTATTTGTGATATGCATTATGTAATCTTAGCTTACTTTTTTTTTATGTTCAAAGAAAATTTTAGAAATGTTTACTTATTTTACGTACTAAGTTTAATAAAATTTTCTAGTGTTTAAAACATATATTTTTAATGATTCCCTGCTTACTACAAAACACACATTCAGTCACAATGACGCTGAATGTTGGCTTTTCCTAAAAATTATTTTTTTTTCTCTAGTGCTTAAAATGTCCAAAACCGTAAAATGAATAAATATACTATATATGCACTTGTTTTATACAATTTTCTGGAATAAAAGAAATAAGCACTTTTATGACCGTTTTCTTGAAAATAATACGACGGTTAAGGGGTTAAGGTAATGAAAGAAATATGAAAGTTGAATAATTTCCATCAATACTGTTTACTTCATTTAGTAGAGGGGTAAAAAAGGATAAGGTTTCAAATAAAATGTAGTAGCTAACCAAATTACATTTAAAATTTTAAGGACTATTATTGATTTTAAAGAACTATATATTTTTTATTTTCAAGGACTTTTATTCACTAGTGAACTTTGTAATGAAAACTTTGCATGTTTTCCCCAAAACATATGAATCATGAAATAGCAATTTATTTCTGGAAACTAATTTAAATCTAAAAAGCAGGGTTGTCTGGTTTAAGGTTTAAAACAGATCAAAAATTAAAAGACGATTTTTCATCACGTGTTAAGTTTTGTTATTTAATAAAACATACAACAACTAAGGAGCTTAAAGCTCTATATACATTGCATATAAGTAATCTTATTCTCCTATACTTCCAATATAGTAAAATATCTTAACAATTGTCCTTACTGTCCTTTGAACTGAATGATTTTAGTATATAATTGTCGGACATTTTTCTCATTTTTATTATTCCTACTTAAGCGCTTACTAAAATAGTGATTTCGCACATGTAAATATTGATCGATCCCTGATTTTATCAGATGAAGAAGATGGTTATCCATGACTTCATTTTGAAGCATATGCTCGTTTAAAGATGGAAACAAATCTTCTCCTTATCAACGAATTTAATGCAGCTGCCGAGGTATATTCTATACTGTAAATTAATACGTGTGTAAATAATACGTGTTTAAAAATAATTGATTATTTAAACATAAACAGTAAAAGTATTACAGAATTAAGATTAAAATTATGCCTAAAGATGTGGCTTTAAGATAAACTTACATACAATCAGTAAAAAATGAGAAATACAGCAGTTTTGTTCTTAAAAATTTACATGCATGCCAATGACGATATTGGATATTCTGGGCAAGAGAGGGGGCGTGGTCGTTGGCTTCAAAAACCGGAAATATGGGCGCCTCCATATGTTAAACCTCCTTGGTGTTATTGTAGTAGGGTCATTAGGAAGCTCGCCTTTGGTGTCGCTCGCCAGTGTATCCTTACCTTTAAAGTTGAAGTGGGATGCGTCCTAAATATTCCGTGAGAATCACAGTATTCTTTGAATTTCTTAGTTCCTCCCTGGCGAGTGTTGGAAATCGGAGGTTAATAATGCACGTCAATCCGGCCTTTGGTTTTACCACTCTCTCTCCTCTTTACCTCCCGACGCCAAGGAACATCTCGGCAATGTGTCGGTTCGGCGGTAACTTCTTGGGAGGTTGGAGTAGGACTTATCGGCACCGAGTCTGCATTTTCCTCGGGAACATCTTTAACATGAGGGATAAATTGAGAATTGGAATGAAACAGGTAATTTTTAGTATATCCCTTCACGAGCTCTTTAAACCGGCCGTGTTTCGTCTCCAAGATTTCCTTCTCTCGAGAAAGCCATATTCGATATCCCATGGTGTCGAACGTATATCCAAGAACACCTTCTTTGGTTTTTGGGTCAAGCTTATGCCTTCTGTTTCGTTCGACAGGTACGTAAGCTAAACTGCCAATCACTTTTAAATGTCGAACACTACATTTCTTTGGAAACAATAAAGTGTATGGAACTTGATTGCTTTTGTGAGGAAAACGATTAATAAAAGTATAAAGTATGAAGATAAATAAAGGTATGGAACCCACAAACCTTTCAGCAATTCTTCTACTACTCTCATGGCGCGAATACCATCTGCTAAAGTCCTATTCAGCCTCTCTCCTACACCATCCATCTCTGACGAATACGCATTGGTCCTTAGATGGACTATCCCCCTATCAGTCAAAAATTTTGCAAATTTGTCTGAGCAAAACTCAAGGCCATTGTCTGACCTAACAGCTTTAACTGGCTTATATACCGCTTTTCAACTTTCAAGATAAAGTTGTTAAACTTTTCAAAACAATCACTTTTATACTTGAAAGGAAACACCCAGGCAAATCTAGCATAATCGTCGACACGACTGTTACTTGTGTTACTGACAAAAGCGTTTGCTGAAGGAAGGTCTACAACTATTTTTGAATGCATAAAGACTTCCAATTAAGAGCCGTTGCATAAGCAAATCGGGCAGGTCAATAGAAAAAAATTCCAATCACCATCTCAGAATTTCATGATTTTCTCGTATTGTGCTGCCTTACCCAAGTAAAGAACAAATCTGAAATATTTTTGATTTACCTCTTTTAGTTTTGGAATTATGGGGGGGTCAAAGTACCCCAGAGGAGCAACGTCGAATTAATTTAGGGCCATTTTTGCCACTTTATTGTCTCAACTGTGACTGGCTCAGAGGTGCTTCAGAGATTTTTTTCATTTTATCCTATAATATACCTTGTATATTAACATCTCAAATTGAAAATTCATTAGAAAATTGTCAGGGCCCCAAATTAGGGCCTCCCAAAATACCCCCAATTTCATAAAAAAATACAATTTTAAGAATGCTTTAAATCTTGGCTCTGACGTGATACAGAAAACATTTTTGCACAGTGCAGTTATATATCTTCATATAAAGTGAATCCAATGTTAAAAATTTTTGAAGGCACCCAGGGCCCCCCGGTACCAGGCCCCAAACATGGTCCTTAGCGCTAATTTACGCAATTTCGAAGCATTGGTACAGCTGAAGCCGACTTCCCAGAGGAAAACTATTGACATGGAGATGTAGTACCAACATAGTAGTTTGATAGTATGAAAAAACATTTCTTGAAGGTACAACTGTTTCCAAGAAAAATCCAAAAAAGTACCTCCCTATTAGGGACATTCCACTGGCACGCATGGGGGCATTTCGGCGTTACTTTTAAAAGTTTAATCGACAGAGTCAATATTGAAAATTAACTTATTCTTCATATATCTCAAATATATCCTCCATATATCACAAATAGTTATTTTACAGGGGCACTCATAAGAATTACATTACGCTGAGTGGGGATCTCTGCAACTAGTGAACCGATTCGAAAAATCTTTTCACTGATAGAAATCTACACTATTCCTGAGTATTATAAGCTACCTTTCAGCATGTAGTATTGCTAGTTCTTTTAGCACATGACGCTATATGGACATCTCTGTAACTACTGAACCGATTCTAAAGATCTTTTCACTGAAAGCTACACTATTCCTGAGTAACATAGCCTAAAATTCATGCATGTAGCTTAATTTACAGAACACTCAAAATGATTCGTAAACATTGTCATAACTGTCTCCATTCGCCACTCAAATTTATTCAAATTTTATTAAACTCCATTAAAATTTTGAACAGTGCAGTTATATATCTTCATATAAAGTGAATCTAATGTTAAATATTTTTGAAAGCCCCAGCTTTGCGGCCTCTACCTTCCAGTCATTTTAAGAGGCATCGCAAGAGTAAGCCGAATGGAAAGCTGGTACCTGCCTAACAAATGGGTAAAACCAGATAGAGTTTGATGATGACTGATCGAGCTCGATAAGTGGGGGGTGCTCCCGTCTCCGCTTTTGCCGATCCTTTCGTGCGACGCGCAGGCGTCAAGCCATCCCTTCATCGACTCAGCCACCCTCTGAGCCTCGTACCTAGAAGTCTCATCCCGACACTTGGAAGGTGTGCGCGGTTTTGCCGCTGGGACCCAACTGGTCCTTTAATGCTCCTGTTGTGGATATTTACAAATTGTAATACAAATACATACAGAGTATAAATTGTACAGTAAATCTTGGATACAAAAATGGAAAATAAGTAATACAAATAAAGTAGTGGAAAGCTATTGTAACGTCTTCAGGACACGGCCACCAGATAATCAGTCATTCTGGGTTAACATATGTTTATTCCAGCCATTTACAATAATTACATAAATTTCACACTGTCTCTTTATTAAACAAAATAAAATAAAATCCACAAAAACTCCTTGCTCGGAGTATTTCATTAGCAATTAAAATAACAACCCGCGCATGGGTCATCTCTTCACGTGCTGGACGCACCGCGCACTCCTCGTGTCCAACTCACAGTTTTTGTAGGGAGACAACAGAAGTATATTCTCTTCAGTTCAATCGCAACAGCGAATTCATTCGGGTGATGGTTCGCAAACAGTTCCCACTCAAGAACGCACCAAGTTCGTTTACTATCTTGAACACGGCGGTCGAAGGAGTCCTCACAAGGCTGTCAACGTGATGATAAGAGGAACCTTACACTATATACAGAAGGATAGATGCCTTGGTACATCTAGTCTAAGTCTCCGACCTCGGAATGGAACCTCTTGATAGCTGTTCTCCCTGCACTCGAAAGAACATATTTTCCGAAGGAATCCTCCGTCAACTTAGGGCAGCTTGCTTTTCTTTTCTCCTCCAGACCTTGGCAACTTAGAAGTAAGTGGAGTCCATCTGCGGGCGAGGAGGCGTCACAGAAGTTGCAGTTTCTTGTTGTACGTTTCATTCTGAATCTTCTAAACTTCTTCTTTTATTCTGAATCTTCTACTCCGGGAATGGACCATGTCCTGTCACAATCCAGTTCATTTTTCGGTCACATCATGTGCGTGTTGTGTTTACTTTTCTAAGTAGGCTGTGTACTTTCCTACTTCTGTGGTTCAAGTCCCATCTTTTCTGCCATAGCGCCATGACCTCCTTGTTGAGCTGAGTTTTGATTAAGTCATAAGACTTTTCGATCTGGTAGTCGATCTCTTCTTTCTTGTTTGCATCTTTAGCTACTTGGTCGACCAGTTCGTTTCCTCTGGTTCCGATGTGGGCTTTTACCCAGTAGAACCTTACATTTGCCGATTTTAGTTCCTCGTGGATGGTTGCGACTAGCGGGTTTACTTGGTTAATCTTCTCCAGAGATTTTAGTGATGAAAGGCTGTCTGTGCATAGTTTTACTTCCTTATTCTTGTTTTTGATAATCTTTATCCTTTCTCTGATCGCCAGTAGTTCCGCTTGGAACACGCTCGCCTCGTTCGAGAGTCGTATCCTCTTTCTTTCTTTTTCTTCTCCTTCTTCCAGCAGGACTATGCCTGCTCCGGTTCGTCCTTGTAATTTAGAGCCATCCGTGAAGTCCTCCAAGCAGTCTTCGTTAGGGAGTCCGACTTCCCAAGTGATGTGGGGACTTCTGGCCGGGTGACACCTGTGTCGGGGCAGTTCTCTCTCCATGTCCGATGGGTCGATGAACAGGTTCCCCAATTTCAGTGGGGTGTTGAACTTTTTCAGACGTGTTTGGGCTGCCTCCTTTTCTATTATTAGATCTAGTGGTATTGTGCCCGCTAGCACCTGCATCGCCACAGTACGGGTAGTTCTGTAACACTTTGTTATTGCTAGTAGAGGCAGTCTTTGAATTTTGTTTAGCTTTTCTCTCATTCGTGTAGACCCTCCGTCCCACCATGCTCCACAGGCGTAGGTCGCTATTCGTTCGAGGCCTCGTTTGTACAGTTGTTTCAGTATTTCTCTTGATAGTCCCCAGCCAGTTCTGCTTATGCTGTGGCAACCGTACGTAAATTTGTTTATCATTTTCTGGAGATGGTCCAAATGGGTCATCCCACTCAGCTGTGGGTCTATGACTACTCCTAGATATTTTAATTGCTTCACGTTCTTCAGAGGCTTGTTCATAAATCTTATATAGGGCGGCGTCTTGGCTCCTTGTTTTCTTCTGCTAGCCCTGACTTTCGGGATCCACATTTGGCAGGAGTTTTCTGGGCAGAACTTGAGTTTGTAGTTTTCGCTCCAAGTTGCTAGTTTCTCCAATATTGCTTCAGCTTTGTTCTTGACGGCTAGGGCGCTTGGCGCTCCAACCAGGATGACAAAGTCATCCGCGTACGCTTGGAGTAGCAAGCCGTCTTCTGGGGGAAGAGTTTGAGTGCGGTATTTGCCACCAGGTTCCAATATAGTGGTCCGGAGTTAGACCCCTGCGGACACCCTTTATTATAAGAATGAGCCGTTTTAATACATTTGGTTTCGTAGATCACCTCCCGTTCTGATAGAAAGCTCTCCACCAGTGAGTAGATGTTTTTCGGACAGCCAGACTGACCCGAGAAGATGTAGGATGGCTGGCCACCCAAACATTGTTTAAAAGCGCTTTTTTACGTCTAGGGAAAATCACACATGTCCTGTACTGTTTTTTCCTGTTTTTCTTTAATTCTTCATAAATCGCCATATTGCGTCATTCCTTCTTTAATTGTTCTAACAGCACGCTCCGCCAACCCATTAGAATTTGGGTGGTACGGTGGAGAAAAAATATGAGCAATGCCTAAAATTCTAACAAAATTTTGAAATTCTGCACTTGCAAAAGATGTAGAATTATCCGACACAATCGTTTTTGGAATGCCATATCGCGGAAAACAGGTCACGTAAAGCTGCTATTGTTGTTGTTGATGACGTAGAAGCCACTGGAATAGCTTCTATCCATTTTGTAGCACTATCTGCCACAACCAATATTAGTTTACCTTCGAAAGGACCAGCATGGTCTATATGAATACGTTCCCAGGGTTCTTTCGATTGAGGCCAAGGAATGTATTTTGCCGGAGGACTAGAAGCTTGTTCCTGACATGAAATACAACTTCTAACCTTTTCCTCAATATCTTTATCTACGTTTGGCCACCAAACGCTTGAACGTGCTAGGCCCTTTACAACCGTCATACCACGATGACCAGCATGTAATTCATTTAGTACGAACTCGCGGAATTTTTGTGGTATATAAACGCGCGTTCCCCGAAGAATTACTCCTTTTTCAACTGACAGTTCTTGCCTACATAACCAAAATGGTCGGTAGATTTCAGACACGTTTCGGCCAACCTTTCAAAATGAATTCTTTCACCTGAGAAAGTATTGGGTTTGATTCTATGTACTTTTGCAAATGAGAGGCAGTTATCGGGCTGTCATCTAATTCTTGCAGAAGTAAGACAACTTCTGGAGGTGCTGGAGGATCAGCAAAATCTCTCTTCATTGGTAGCCGGCTAAATGTATCCGCATTAGCGTGCTTTGAACCTTTTCTATATTTAATTTTATAGGCGTATGCCGAAAGAATTATTGCCCACCTTTGTATTCTCGCAGCTGCAACAGACGGAATTGGTTTAGATTCTGATAAAAGTTTTACTAAAGGTTGGTGATCAGTCAAGAGTGTGAACTCTTTGCCTAACAAATATTTTCGAAATCGAACAACTCCAAAAATTAAAGCTAAAGCTTCTTTTTCTAATTGGCTGTAATTTTTCTCAGCCTTAGTAAGGGTACGCGAAGCGAACGCTATCGGCTGTTCTCCACAATTGGTTTTGTGTGAGAGAACTGCCCCGAGTCCGTAAGGACTTGCATCACAGGCTAATATTAACTCCTTATTTACATCAAAATGGACCAAAAGTGAGGAATTTTGCAAAACATTTTTAATTTTAAGAAAAGCGTTATTCTCCGGGTCCGTCCATTTAAATTTTTCGTTACGTTTAAGTAAGTTATATAATGGTGATAATACATTCGACATGTTCGGTAAAAATTTTGAATAATAAGTCACTAAACCAATAAAGGATCGGAGTTCGTCAACATTAGTGGGAGCCGGGGCATTTTTAATAGCGTCTAATTTATCTTGCACCGGATGCAAACCATCTTTATCTATTCTGTGTCCCAAATATTCCACAGACTGTTTCATAAATTCACATTTATCGGGATGTAACTTGATTTCTGCTTGTTCTAATTTCGAAAGAACCATATCTAAATTCTTTAAATGATCTTGTTCGTTAATCCCTGAAATTAACAAATCATCTAAATAACAAGAAGTTCCTGGTTGACCCCTTAGAATTTTGTCTATTTCCCTTTGAAAAATGGCTGGTGCCGAGGCTATTCCAAAAGCGAGCCTGGTGTAACGGTACAACCCACGGTGCGTGTTAATCACCGTAAGATTACTAGATTCCTCATCTAATTCTAGTTGGCAATAGGCATCTTTTAAATCTAATTTACTGAAAATGGTTCCTCCGCACAATTGTGCGAACAAGTCCTCTAGATTTGGAAGGGGATATTTCTCTAACTCAGTCATTTTATTAACAGTAAGCTTAAAATCTCCGCATAAACGGATAATACCACTTGGTTTCATCACTGGAACAACTGGTGTTGCCCAATCTGAGGTTTTAACTGGAACCAAAATTCCTTCATCCACCAACCTATCAATTTCAGTTTCGACTTTACTTTTCAATGCGTAAGGCACCGGCCGTGCTTTGAAGAACACGGGTTTAGCTGATTCTTTCAGTTTGAGATTAACCTTTACATTCTTGAGTAACCCTAGGCCAGGAGAAAATAATATTTTGTGTTTTTGCAATAATGATTGCAAATCATTTTCCTCAGATGGGACAACAGGCATAATATTTAATGTGTTATGATTATCAAATATTTTTGAATTATGTAAAACTGAAAATATATTTAACTGATTAAACCAATTTCTACCGATTAAATTAATATTGCCCTGTTTAGATATGAGCAAAGGCAGTTTACAATTTATGTTATCAAAGGATACATTGACCAAAACCTTACCTAAAATATCAATTTCTGATTTTGTATATGATTTTAATTTTAGATCAGACTTACCTATTGGTGGTAAAATATTTTTAATTTTATTATATGTGATTTCAGGAATTATTGAATAAGGTGCACCTGTATCCAGCTCAAAGCCTAAATTTGCACCTTCTATTTTAACCCATATTTTAATAGGAGGCGGTGCTAAACTTTCTTCATTTGTGTTGTATAGAACAACACTTTCTTCTATTTGGTGAGTATTTGGTGAAATTTTTTTACTATTTCTCTGTTGTTCCTGTTTGTTTACAGGATTACCCTTTCTATTCTGATTCTTTTTCGAATAACAGATCTTCTGGAGATGGCCCTTTTTTCCGCAAGCATTACATATCGAATTTATATGTTTACAGTCAGCTGATGGGTGTAGATTCGAGCCGCAACGATGACAGAAAACACCACCTGGCACTTTACCGCGACTGTTTGTTTTTTCTTTCGTCGATGATTCACTATCGGAGGAGCGAAATTGCAGCCTCTTCGGCGCTCTTAAAGCACAGACTGTCTCTGGCGCCGCTGAACTTTTCAACAGAGCAGCGTTACTAGCAGCAGATTCCATAGCTAGGGAAATATCCAACACTTTTTGTAGGGTCAACTCGGGTTCGGAAAGAAGCTTCTGTTGAATTAGGTCACTCGAAATTCCGCAGACCATTCGATCGCGTAACATGGTTTCTAAAGTATCCCCATAGTTGCACTGTTTTGCAAGTTTGCTGAGTTCCGCTAAATATTCTGATACAGACTCGGAAGGCTTTCGATTTCTTGTGTTGAAACGGAATCGTTGGATTATCTCTGACGGTGCAGGCTCATAGTAATCGCGCAAATACGTTTTTAATTCTTCCAAAGTTTTCTCAGCAGGTGCGGTCGGAGCAGTTAAATTTCGTAGTATGGAGTACACATTAGGTCCGATGACGGAGAGGAAAATTGCTTTCTTTCGCTCCTTGTCTGTTAATTGATTTGCTACAAAAAACAGTTCGACTCTTTCCCAGTATTGCGAGAAAGGCTCCGCCGCAGGGTCGAAAGCTTGAATACTTCCAATGGATGCCATATGAATGACTACTGCGCAGTTGTTCCAGAACAAAGGATTACGAAAACAGTTCGCAGATTTAAAAATTCGACAGGCGAAGGGTAAGAACCGTCCTCGTCGTCACTGCTGTATACTTAAAAACAAGGCTTCAAGACAACACACATTTTATTCTCGATTATATATTCACATAAAATAATGATTTACAATGACGCATAAGAATACGTCTCGTCAGGTTGCAGTCCCGAACTCCAAGTGAAGTGCGTCACTGCTTTTCAGCTCGTGACGTGGCACTCGCAGCATGCCGTAAGGTGCTGCCGTCTTTCGAACGTCACGGCCACAGCACCCCTGCATCGGAAAATTTTGTGCCGACGCCCATGTCCAGGAGTCGCGAGTCAGACAGTATGATAGGGGTATATTGAATAATATAAGGGTATATAAAGGGGTACATACAAAGCCATTGCTAAGGCTTTATTTAAGGAGGGGAGATAAACTGCCAAGTCAAATATCGGTTTTTACCAACTTATTAATTTTTTTATCAACTATATTACCAACTTTTAATTTTGCCAACTGGGTATGTGTAATTTTGTCAAGCGTATCAGAAATGAATTATGGTTTTCGTTATTTTATTTATTTATTTTTTTTTACCAAGTTTGCCAATTAGGAGTCTAATTTTTCCAAGTTTAACAGAATTTTGCGAGTATTAGAGGGTAGACTCCCCCTACCCCACCTCCCCCTTTAGCAAGGGCCTGTGTACGTGATCTTGAAGAAAAACCTTTTTTTCTAATAGTGGGTGCATGAGCTAAATTACTTGAACTTCTAAAGCCGAGATTCCAAAAGGAGTCAATTAAGTTTTCAATGGGTCTATATTATTCCAGGGACATATAGGGGATCGAAAATAACTTTACGCACTTTTAACAGATTTCTTCTTCTATTTCTGCTTACTTTTTAAATAAAAAAATTTAAACATCTCTGGGGCACAGTCAGCTGGGACATGCCACCTTTTTACGATTGTAAAAACTGTTTTGGATGAAGTGGAAAGTCTCAGCGTTTTGGCTTATCCCGCGGTTGTCAGTCTGACTCTGGAGTTTTGGATATTGAAGAGAAATCGTTTTTTATTATCTGGGTTATTTAAACGTCTAAGCCGAGATTTTAGAGGGTGTCAATGAAAGTTTTAAATGGACAGAGGTTTTAGGGACGTTTTGAAGGGTGAAGATTATTTTTTTGTGTTTTAAGTGTTTTTTGTTTTCTTTTTCTTTTTTAAATGAAAAAGTAAATTTGTTGGTCTATTAATAAAATGAAATTAAGGAAGTCGAAATTAGAGGCGTAGCAATGGATATATATCCCCCTCGACGCCGAAATTTTTAGATCAGTTACCATGAGCTTTTAGATTTTTATGTCTTGCAGAAATTACATTTATTTATTCCCGACACTAATACATATTTTTACCCCGAATAAATTACCCTCTACATTTCTGGTCAAGGTAGTGAAAAGGTTGGGAATCTGAAGAGAATTTCGACAGCATTAATACATTTTAAGAGACATACTGGTTTACGTGTTTAATACCAAAAGTGATATCGTTCTTTTATAATTGCCGACATGAGCCGATCATTCTCGTTACAATTTTTTTCGGAAGGGGGGGGGGGGTTGGTAATATGAAGTGCTCGAAAATGATACAGCTTGTTCATTAGAAATATGAGTGTCTCACGTTTGAGTACCTCATGCGTGCTTAATCATGTGTACTATGATTCACGTTAACCACAAAAGGGCAATAATTTACTAGTGACAGTTCTGGATCCGCGAGTAAAGCTTCAATGAACAAAAGTGAGAAAATTGAGAGTCAAAATAATTTTATTTATGCTCAGTCATTACATATAAGTATTACACGACGCTATTTTCCATTTAAATGTTAACAGTAATGTATAAGGTATGTATGACAGACAGTCACTGTTTAGTACAAGGACTAGTTTCTTCATGCTTCGAATCCTCACACTCACTCGTTGTTAGAACTACAGTACTATTAAAATCAAGCATGTTTTTCAGCGTCGACATAATTTGTCTTTGTCTACATGCCTTGTCAAGGCGAGACACTTTTCAGATGTGATTGCCAGATAAAGCGAAGGGGAAGGGGAGAAAAAATGTTGAAAGTCGCACAAGGTTTGCAATTTTTGATAATTGATCGCCAAGTTTGGTGTCAAAAATACGTCTTCAAAACCAAACCAAGCTCTGTGATATCTTCCAAATTTGGCTAGAAACTGGCAAACGCGACAGATTATTACAAAGGAAAAGTATAGTTAGAATATGCCTGGCGAAAATTGTAAAACAGTTTTAGAAGGCGATTTTAATATAGATCTCAATTCCGAAGATGTGTTTTATGGAACAGGAAGACAAATATGGTACACTCCTAGATTACGATACACTTTCCAAATGGTATTTATAAAGATGAAGTATAGTTAGAATATGCCTGAGAAAGATTCTTAAACAGTTTTGGTAGGCAATTTTAATATAGATTTCAATTTTGAAGAAGAGTTTGTGAGCAAGAAAGACAAACACGGCACACTCATGAATTATGATGCACATTCCAAACAGTATTTAAAATGCTGAAGTATAGTTGGAATATGCTTGTAAAACAGTTTTAGTAGGTGATTTAATGATAGATTTAGAATCCAAAGATGTGTTTTATGGAGCAAGGAAAAAAAATACAGCACAATGAATAATGATACACTTTTCAACTTAATGAAATAAGGAAGAAAACTAGGGAAGAAGCATAGACTATGAAATGCTTTTAATACATAGCACTCAAGTGCGTATTTAAAATCTGTGTTTAAGATTTTAAATACGCACTGTGTTCTTAAGTGTTTCAGATTTTAACTTAAAAAAAAATAATACAGCCAACTAGGAAAAATTCAAGCTTGTAATAGTCCTGTATTTACTTTGAACAAATAACTACATCTTACATTTTAGCAGTTTGTTGCTACAGGGGCGTAGCCAGGGGCGTAGCCCCCCGAAATGTTTGGATTAGTGATGAAATTCCATCTATTTATACACATATAAGTTTATATCCCCCCCCCCGAAAAATTTTCCTGTCTACGCTCCTGTGTTGCTACGGCCAGGCAAGTAAAGCTAAATAGTAATTAAAAGGAACATTCAGATAAAAAATACGATTTTCGCCAATTCTACAGGAACATTTTGACTGACAGTGACTTGACTTTGATTCACGGGGATTATGTAACTCACACGACATCACAAAAATTTGTCAACCCAGATGTCTTCTGCTTAAAACTCGGGGCGCAAAAAAGGAAAGTTGTTAAGAGCTGTAAAAAAGAATTCGTTTACATTATGGTCTATGGATAGAAATTCTTGAAAGTGCGCTATTGCATCGGCAGAAAACCGTCCGAAACTGTAGACCGTTAGATCGACAGCCGCGCAGTATGTCCGAACGCGGTACCTTCACACATTGGCTATCGACCTTACTCATTGTCTTAACACTAGTGTCTAAACGGCGCAGTCGATTGAGATCAAATTGAGCTTGTATGTTATAGGTCACGGTCGCATGACCTGCGTAGATTTTGGTGTGTGTAGTGCTAATAATTTGTTTACAGGATTGCAAAAGTAATTCTTATGCATTTCGGCCTACGAATGCAAATCAATTAAAACGTACTAGTGTTTAAATGGTACATTCGAATAAGTTTAAAAAGGGTATGTATATTATAGATCACCGTCACACAACCTGTATATCCGCCACTGGGTGTAATAAGCATCTTCATAACATAGTGAACTTTCTTGTATTACTTCAGTTTTAAAGTATTTCAAAGACTGAGATAACCATTCCCCTCTTCTTTGAAATGCAAGAAATTCCCTTAAAAGTGCTCCTTACTATTGATTTATACGAAAGTTAATGCGAGTCATGGAACTGACTTCACGCTAGATATACACTTACAGAATTTAGAGCTATTTTTAGGTTAAAAATGCAAAATAAAATACCAGGGACCAAATAGCTGCCTGGTTTTTCGTTGCATTAGTGAGGTTCTTCGTATATGTATTATATTTCTAAAGATAGGTTTATATTTTTTAATTCTGACAAAAAAGATTGTACGGAAATCTATTTGGGCGGTCTATAAAAAGTCCTTTTCGTTTGCACATCACACCGTTGTAAAATCACAAAATAAAAATATCATTATGTTCAAAATAATTATACAAAATAAACGTCTCCTTTTAAAATAAAAAATACGGTGAAGGGGATGGCATACCGCCTCAAATACAGCACTTCTATTCTGATTGAAAAGCAATTCGTATCGTAAATTTATGGACGAGAAATTTTCGTGAGAAATATCGTGCGAGACAATTCTCTGTCTCGTCTAGCGTCTCGCCTTGCTAAATATTTCCTTTCTCGTCTCGCGTCTTGCCTCGAAAAAATTTCTCTGTTTCGTCTCGCGTTCTAGTCTCGCATGCTAAACAGGAACGCGACACGATGCGATGTATCTCGTGTCCATCCCTAGTTGCAACTCTGCCGGATTAAAAGTGGCTAGAATCACAGCAAAAAAATGGATAGAAATGGCTAAAAATTATTTCGAGCTGAGAGAAAAATAAATTACTAATAAACTAATTGCAATAACAAAACAAAATTTTGATTTTGCCTCGTTTTGAACGTGTCCTTAAAGGAATAAATTGTAACATCAAGTCAAGGTGCGCTATTGTGTACTCGCCATCCAGACAGTCGTCTACGAAGTTTTGTTTCGCTGTCGCAGAATGTCTACGCTTTTAAAAAGACGTAGACCATCGTTTATACCATCATGTTTGCGCATGCGCATTATAAAATAAATTTAAATAACATTTAATGATGCAAATGGAGAATTACAGACACGAACATGCGGAATGGACCTATGACTAACGACGTTTAAAATGGCTAGAAATGGCAGAAATAGCTTCAAACAGGAAGAATACGGCTTAATTCCTTAAGTTCTGATATTCTGATTGTCTGAGGTGGGTGATTGGATGGGATATTTCGGTGAAAGGTCTCGACATACAAAGTCAAATGTAAGTCATGAAATCGAAGAACCTTTCTGCGCTGTTATCTTTTGTCGCAAACATAGCCAGAAGTTAATCTGGAGAAGTTGTGAAAAGCAGCGGTGCACCCTGGCGCCGAATTGTAAAAAATTTTGAGGGAGCTCTAATGATTCGTTGGGACGTGGGGGGGGCGTTAAAAAATACTACTCAATAGTTTAATAGTTTCCATAGAATCAGGAATTTTGTAATTACGTTCCAAATTGTGCATTTTTCATTATAATCATTATATTAAAAATTTATTTTTACATTTCAGAAAATCTGCATAATTGTTTCAAGTATCCTATCTTAATGTAAAATTAAATAAGTTTAAATGGAGCTCATAAAAATGTATATAATTTAATAGACATGAAAGAAAAAAATGTTTTTTTCGCTTTTCTTTTTAGATTACGTTGATTATCAAGTCGGGGGATCTAGTCCGAGGGGAGTGCTCTCCGTGGGTATTTTTCTAAGTGGTCCTAAACTGTATTTACTCGAAGTTTCGGAGAAAATCCGAGAATCTCTGAAAGGCTAGGTAGGCGGATGCGACATGAATTTAAACCAGGCACCTTCCGTTTACTAGTTGAGAGCGCTATGTGCTCGGCCACTGGTAAGGCACATGAATTTTTTTAACTTGATTTCAAAAAAAAGGAAGAGCTTCTATGTTAAACGCGTATGATTTTTTAAAATAACTTTCACTTTCTTTGGTATAGTTTTGGATCATATATTTAAAAAAAAGGATCAATTATCTTTTATTTCGCATTAGAAACTTTCACGATTTCAAAACTATAAAGTGACGAATCCGAATATCCGCAGATAATCTTCAAGATGTTTCTTTATCCACTCATCTTGCTTAGCCCTAAAAACTAATACAATTTTCTAACGGTCCCGCAACATTTCTGTCAATTCAACTCTGTTTAGACAGAAAGATTCGAAAATCGAGATTCGAAATAAACTTTAAATTTGCGCTTTCAGCTTATATTTATCCAAAATTTATTATGGTTAATTTTTTTAAGTTTAAAAAGAGTCTTTTTTATACAAGCCCAGTATTTGGTTAATTGTTGAAAACTTTTTACTATGGATAATAATACTTTCATCACGAAAAAGAGTTCGCTTAAATATTACGAATGATTTATCGAAGAATTGGTTATTACAAGTGTTTCAGGCTAAGGAAGGATTGTGAGAAAAAGGGAGAAAACGTGAGGAAAATGCAACCCCCTGCACATTTTTAGTTGCTTTTTCCAACGATGTATCTCATCAGGGATTTATAAATACAGGGTGTGTCACAATTCTCTCCCGGGTTTGGAAGGCTTATAAAAAATAATATATTACCGATACGGCAAGTTATCTTTACTGAAGAAAAGAACACTACAAGTTTTGTTTCACAAATCACGAGCTTCCTGTATCTCTAAATATATACATATAGAGTGTGTCACAATCCCCCCCCTCCGGGTTTGGAAGGCTTATAAAATATATTACCAATACAGCATCAAAGTTCACTTTACGGGGGAAAGAAACATTACAGATTTTGTTTTTCACAAATAACCAGCTTCCTCGTCGTTGAATTGGTCGAGGATCTATCGACGACAATCGCCTTCATCCGTGGCCACCATGCTCTCAAGACCATAAGTATGCGATTTTTTTATGGAGTTATATAAAAGATCATGTGTTGGTGCCCCCTGTGCCTCATTTACGCCAAAGGATCACAACCGCATTTGCTACCATTGATCGCGACAAGTTAAAGCGAGTATGGGAGGGAAGAATTTGACTTTAGACTTGATAGCTGCCACATCACGAAAGGTTCACATATTGAACATTTATGAAAAAAAAGCTTGTAGCATTCTTTATTCAATAAAGTCAACTTCGTTGCTGTATTGGTAATATATTTTTTAATAAGCTTTCCAAACTCGGGAGGGAATTGTGACACACTCTGAATATATGTGTGTTCTTCTGTCTATCCTCTGTAAAGTATTAAGATAAATTCTAATATTCTGCGGTTTCTTTAAAAAAACGAAAGTAAAATTAAAATTACAAAATATTTAATTTCATTTAAAAAATAATTCCTTGTGTGGGGGGGTCTCTTTGCCCTCCTGCCCCCACACTACGGGGTAACTTTCAAGTGTGTGTTCGGGGGTTTCGGAGGCTTACTGTATACCACTGCTAGGGGCGTAACCCTTGTGAGGAACACTTTCCAAACATTGTGTTGAGGGGGCGCAAAATTCAAACCCTGCCAGAAGCAATCATGACACCTCAACTACAATGCTGTTGCTCTTTCTTCTCAACCGAAAGCTGTCGGCAACCTCAAGTTTGCGTTTTTCTTGACCCATCCAGGAACAAAACAACCCTCTGCAAGAAAGTCGCCCCCTCAGTCTCAAGTTCATCTTTTTATGGCTGGATATCTGCTAATCATCTGCAAAGTCAAGAAATATTTCTTGCTACTTCTGACTAATTCATTTGAGACGATTACTTCTCACAATATCCTTTGAGGAGTTCTTTGTGAAAAAGCTCCGTATCCACAGGCTTTTGTCTTATCGAAAAATAGTAGCACCACACTCTCAGAGTTTCAACCAATATAGAAAAAAAAGATATTTGACAGTAGAAAGATTGGAACGAAATTTTTGAGGGGGCTGAAGCCCCGCAAGCCCCATGGAGTCGACGACTCTGGCCGTACATATATAAACTTAAATTCGGCTTGATGGAAAAATATTAAAACTCATGCTAAAATTACCTGGGGAATGACATATCCCGATATCCTCAACCCCGGCTTCATGTGTTCTTACATCGTCGGTCTTCCGTCAAATGAATTTATATATTTAAAAGGGGACAATGTGATCATGCTTTCCTCATGTTCATGACTAAAAACTCATCGTGGTCAGGATGCACGAAGTGCTTGTTGTACAAAATTTCTTCGGATGACAATAAATCAAATAGTACAAATTGACATAGTTTCTATAAAACTAGGCGCAAAATTTGAATATGGCAGCTTTACGATTTCACATTAGTTCTGTCTCGGTATGTTGGAACATTCAATAATTAAGAATACAGTGTTCAAACGCTTGTGCACTTCAAAGATTAATGTGCAGACCGCAATGTATAAGAATACTTTTTTGTGGTCATGAAAAAACTGTGAATCCTACACTTACGAGAATCTAAACAGGTTGTAAAACTGAGACCTACAATATACATACTGAATTTGAACTTATACGAATGCACCATTTAGACACTAGTAACCTTAAATTATTTGTGTCTATAGACCATAATAATGTATAAGAATCCTGTTTTGCAACCCTGTTAACAAACTATAAGCTGTGCACACACCAAAATATTTGCCGGTCATGTGCATGAGATCTATAATATACATACTGAATTTTCGCTTAATCAAATACACCGTTTAGAACTAACGTTAAGACAATGAGTATGGTAGACAGCCAAAGTGTACTGGTCCCGCGTTGGGGCATACTGCGTGGCAGTCGATCAAAGGATCTAGAGATTCAGGCTGTTTTATGTGCATGCAGGTACAAAGTAAATACGCGTTAGAACCCCTTAAAAAGGTCCTCCGCCCAAGTCCCCCTCTCCCGTGGGTAAATGCCCTTCGTGTAGCCTTGCCATAGCACAAAATACTGAAATACTCAATAGACGCTAGCGCACTTTCAGGAACTCCCGCCCAATGTATTAAATTCTTTTTGCAGCCTTGTAAAAAACTACACATCCTGTACACGCAAAAATCAATATGGGTGGTCTATAATATATATGAAAAATTTCAGCCCAATCCAATGCACTGTTTAGGAGCTATCGTGCTTGCTTACGTACACAAATCCATCACCGCAAAAACAACATAAATGAATTAATGCCCGAAAACGTGTAAATACATGAAAATCTTAAAAGTCGAATATTTTCATGATTACAATACTTTCCATATATGTTCGGAAAGTAAAAATGCGATAGATTTAAAGATGAGGATCATTGACACATGAGAGAAATGAGAAAATAGTATTCCGAAAATCAGTCATCACATTTGCGTAATAACAATATATATATTTTTTATCTTAGCAGTTTCATAGTTTTGCACCATTTTATTCTTTATTGGACCTTTAATTATAACCCTTTTGAGCAGTATGGCTAACGGAATGTATGGGTACATCCACGCGCCACTGTAGCGTACGCAGACTTCCTTCAAGGGGAGGGGGAGGGAAGACATAATTTGCATGCACATTAAGAAAGTACTATCTCCGCACTCAACATCATTTCCCCCCTTTCTTCAAAAAAGAAATGTTATGCAAAAACAAGAAAAAACATAAAAGTAATGGATGATTGGTACATAATTTGAGTTCATGAGATCAATGATGTTACATATGATGTTACATAACACGTAAAACAGTATGTCTTTTCAAATTTATTAACATTCCTGATAGCCCTAGATCAGTGAATCCGGATTTCTTTCCACTATCTTGCGACAGGACAGAGAGTAGTTTCTTTGGAAGGAGCTATGCATTAGAGTTGTGTATAAATAAACGTAATTTTCGCAAGGCATAAAAATCTAAATGCTTATGAGGTCGCATCGTGGCCAAGTGAATAAAACATTGAGTATGGTGGATTGCTAAACTATTAAAGTCCAGGCTTCCAGCCAACTGCGTCTATCTAACGGTCTGAAGTTTTGGGCGATTTTTGCCAGATGTTACGCGAATATGCTTTGAATTTCTGAAAAAGACCTCGCCCAAGGCAACGCCCCCCCCCGCTAAGCAGATACCCGTCTGTTAGATTTGCCTCAGCAAAATACTCACATACTCATTAATGCTAACACTGACTGTGTTAGGAGGATACGTACCCCTAGCTAAGCCCTTAACTCACACTTCCTTAAAAAAAAAAAAAAAAAAAAAAAAAAAAAAAAAAAAAATTAAATAGACCTACAATTTAACCTTTCCAAGGGCGGTGTCAACATTGGTATGTCACTTTTTTACATTTCTTTAAAGTAAAGAAAGAACAACTACTAATTATTTTAACTTTTAAAATTATTAGGTCGGTGCATAATTATCAGGCGTTTTTCCCTTTCCCCATCGGCCGGAACAGTCCCAGCTTTCGCTCCCTTCCAGTCTGCCAAAAGTGCCTGGTCGTCAAAATCCGATGGTCGACCTCGTCCTGGCTTATCTTCCAAGCTAATGTCGCCAGACTTGAAACGGGCAAACCACCCTGCATCGAAAGCTGGGATTGTTTTGCCAATTGGAGAAAGTGGGAAACGCTTGATAATTATATATATGCACCAATCTAATATTAATTAAAAATTCTACTGTTTAACACACCTCCTATTGCTAACACTTGACAGGACTAGAGTTTAAAAGCCTTTTGTGTTTAAAAAAAGATTTTTTTCTGTTGTATTGTATTGTGGCGAAATTACGCAAGGACTATCTGCAAAAGAGAGGGGGTGCCTTGATCGAAGGACATTTTAAAAGGTTCTAACGCGTATTCACGCTGTAACTGGAGAAAAGCGATCAAAACTCAACACTGTTAGATTGACAGCCGCAGAATAGGACAAAACGCTGGACATTCACACATTAAACAATTTTTTTTTAATATTGTAAAAAAGTGACATGCTGAAACTGACTGTGTCCACAAAAGGTTATCTTTTTATTAAAAAATAAAAGGAAATACAATCAAAGTACGAAAAATTATCTTTGACCCCCAATACTTCAATAAAATAATCTAGCTGAAGTAGCACCTTAAAAAGAAAATGAAGAAAAAAATCCTCTTCAATATACATTGTCAACGATACAGAGTGGGGGGAGGGACACAGGAACACGTACCACCTGAAAATTACAGTGTAGAATATTGACTTCGTTTTTAAATTCAAGTGAATTTATTTACCAGAAATATGAGCCAAATGTTTTGTGCCACCTCCAGAATTTTTTCTGGATCCGCCACTGTCAGTATCTACCCTGTTCATTTTAAATTAAATTCAAAATGTGCAAGTTAAAGGGTTATTTGGGAGCGCCCCTTATTGTCGGGGGCCCAGGCAATTGCCCGGAATGCCATGCTGGAAATCAGTCCTTGTATGTATCCTGTGTTTTATGTACGGAACACGAGTCCAGGTGGTGAACCCACTCAATACTTTTACCTTTCATTCACCCTCCTCTCAGTCCGAAAAGCCGATGATTCGGATCAAAATTTTTAGGTTACTCGAACGGTTAGATCTTATACCGTATTTAAATATATTGGAACAATTTGTTATATTTTGTAACGGATTGTGTCAATATGAATGGCATTTAGTTATTGCGTTATAACGGTATAAAGATGTCGTTCTGTTCCTTTAAATAAGGAAAGTGCTCTGTTGTATGCGAGTTAAAATTTGACTCGCAGTTTCAAAAAATGAGTCAATTTTTAAAAAAAATATCGATTTACGCGTAAAATGAGAGTACACGTGAGCTCTGGTAGGAAATATAAAAATTCAAAAGTATTTCTCAGGTGCAAATTTAAATATTCGGTTTAAAGGGCATGAGTACTTATCGAGTGCCCCCCCCCTTCTCAAGACATATACGCGAATATAAGCTGCCGTTTCGGGTGTTGTCCGAATACATTAAGTGTTAAAGAATAACTTGCCAGCAAAAATATTGTTTGCTGTCAGCTTCGTTTCCCACCGCTCCACCGAATGCAATGTTTTCTTTCCTGTGTCCACAGGCTGACTTGCCGAGTTGGGATCCCTGGGTAAAAGCTTCATAAGGGGGGGGGGCTCTCTTTCGAAAACTTTTTTTATACAGTACAAAGAAACTTTCATATCACACTATACAAAGGAAAAGGAGGGTGTTATAACAACATAAAAATGATTATTTAACTACGATGTAAAATGAGATGAAACAGTCGATCTATAACAATAATATTATGAAAGAAATAATATTTCAATTGCAGTGACCTCTCATTTATGCGCGTCTCAGTTATACGCGACTCTCTTTTATGCGCGGATTTTGATAGGTCCCGTCACGAGGAATAGGAAAATAATGATAGCTCTCTCACTCGTATAGGTCTCTCACTCGTGAGCGCCACTCCGAATTGTCTACTCAGTTATAAGCAGGGATCCGTAACTTAACGTAATGCGCGTTATAACCAATTCGTTATTCGGTACAAATCATAACGTTATTCACAAGCCGAATAACGTTATTCATACCGTAACTTTCAAATCGTTCTTCACGAAATAACGTTATAATCAATAACGTTAATGATTTGAGAAATCAGTATTCAGTTACTTGACCCAAAACTGCTCGGGGAATAACGTTATATTTGATAACGATATTCAACGTACACTTATTATAACGTTATTCTTTTCTGTGCTATACATAATAACTCGAAGAACAGTAACAGAATGCATTGGGTTAATCATGTTAACCGTTTAGTTTATAACGTTAAACATACATAACTATTTGATAACGATACAGTATCAATTAGTTAGAATATAACCTTTCGGACCAGATTGCGGCTCTCCGAGCGGAGAAACCCACGCACACTCAGATGGCAGGCGTCGTGGGGCCGCCCAACTCATTTGCCATATTTTCCCCGTCCACAGAAACGCAAGTGGCTAGCGTTAGTGGGTGTAATCTAAATGCCACAGAATTGCCTCCCATCCAAGCGGCCGTGGCGGACGCTGATGGGTTAAATTCAGACGCCACAAATCAACCTTCTACAGAGGCGCCAGTGGAAGTACATCTCATGTCACAGTAGCGACCCCACCTCGGGAGAGCACCGCGTCCGACCATGTCATGTTCGTCGATGCAGCCAAAGAAGGTGTGTGCGTAAGGGACTTAGTATGCAGGCAGGTGAACCGAGCGAGACTGGGTGCCAAAGTCCTCTGGACACGGAAGGCGAAGAATGGGGGTGTGAAAATACGGACTGAGACCGAGGAAGACCTGGATAAACTAATCAGGCAGATCTCGGCCAGCGATAAGCTGAAAGATAATGTTACCGTAAGGAAACCAGTCCGCAGAAATCCCCAACTTTGCTTGGTAGATGTTCCATAGGAGAGCTCGACAACCGAGCTGTCGTCGATGCCATTCGGGACCAAGGGGAGGGCTTGGCAAGTGAGGAGGTAACCATCAGGTACTCCATCAAAAAGAGGGATACACGCCACGTCATAGTAGAAGTTCACCCTAAAGTCTTCCATGCAATACAGAGTCTAGGGCGCATAACCATGGACTGATGCAAAATAAAGGTAGTGGAAAACCTTACGGCAACTCAGTGCTTCCGTTGTGGAGAGTGCGGTCACCTGAGAACTACTTGTAAAGCCAGGAAACGCTGTCTGAACTGCGGAGATAAAGGACACATGAGCAAGGATTGTATAGCCTGCTCTAGGTGCCACATCTGCGAAGCTCGGAACTAGCGGACTACCGGGAGAAACGTAGTGAGTGTATACCACTCCGCAAAATCGGAGAATTGTCCGACAAAAGATCTATGAAGTGCCGATGCTTAAAAAGAAGACTAACTATGGGTAGTCTCGCCATTGCGCAACAGAATGTCGGGAGAAGTCTCGCGGCTTCTGCCATCCTCCACGGAGACCTAGATCAATATGATCTAGTCTGTATCCAAGAACCCTACCTCCTCAAAGCAGGAGGACGAGTGGGCAGAATGCCAAACTCGCGTCCAGTGGTTCATAGTCCATACGGACGAGCAGCGATAATCGCAAACAACCCAAGATTGCAATTTATTGTTAAGCTGCTAACCAAGGACTTCGTAGCTATTGGGTTGGATACGGACAGTGTCCCATTAACGATAGCAATATGTTATCTGTCTCCAACGAGGATGTCACCGAGCAGATGGATTGTCTGCAAGCTCTGGTCAATGCTAACACTTCTATGGTCCTATTGGGCGATTTCAATGCGAAACACTCTGCATGGGGTAACCCATGCCTCACTGAGGATGCCCGTGGCGACACCGTCCTAGAGTTCCTTCTGGCAAATGACTTGACTTTGCTAAACGATCCAGAATCGGACCCGACGTACCAGAGCGTACATGGCTCCAGTTGGATAGACCTGTCAGTAGCTCGCCTACAGGGTGAAATTCAGGTAGAGAAATAGGATTTGGTCGACCTCGAGACAGGTACACCCTCCAAAAAAGGTATTCGAGCAAGAGAGAAATTTCCTGTTTTAGATTTACGAATAATAATTGAGTTTTTGAAAAACGCATAACTTGATAGAAATATGGAAAGTCATATTTATACATAGCCTCATTCATATTCTATAATAAAAAATTTTAATATACGAAACCAACATAGGAAATTTCTCTCTTGCTCGAATACTTTTTTTGGAGGGTGTACAGACCATCTTAGAATTGTCACAACCCTTCACATTGGTGAAGAAAGGTTGGAGCAGTCTAAGAGAATAAGGCTAAATAAGGTCTATATTCCCAGAGTAAGACAGCTGCTTGACCGCACGCTCTCTGAATATACTGTTGACTGGGTTAGAGAGAACAGAGTCGACTACTGTGTGGAGAAGGTGACTGAGGCAATGTGGGCGGGTTGTGCTCGGAGTAGCCGGCCCACTAACAGTGGAGGCCACCGGCCGAGGCGTGTTAATTCGTGGTGGACGCTCGAGGTAGCGATCCAGCGGAGGAAGGTGACAGCGAAACGGAGGAGGTTCCAGCGCCTCACCGATGACTCCAGCCGTAGGAAAGTTCTGGAAGTTGCCTACAGGAAGGATAAATATCTGTTTACCGGACCCGTAAGACGAGCAAAATGCGATTACTGGAAAACAGTATCTCGATGCAGTCGATCCTAGGCAGCCTTTCGAGGCCCACTACGGTTGGATAAAGGGGAAAAGAAATTCCCCATTCCTCCTAGGTGCCATCACAGGGGATGGCGTCTCGAATACGCATGCGGAAGCCACAGGCAAGCTGCTCCAGCACCACTTCCCACAGGACGTCCCAGAAAACGATACTCTGGAACAGAGGGAAATAAGAGCGTCGAAGCTGGATCTCACAGACGACGATCCACCGTTCACCATGAAGGAACTTGAAGCAGCTCTGGGCGCTCTTAACAAGGGCAAAGCTCCAGGTCTGGATGGAATACCTCTAGAGATTGTTCAGTTAGCCTTCCAGGCTAACAAGGAACTGTTCTTGGAGATCTTTAATAAATGCCTCGAGCAAGGCATATTTCCTCCTGTATGGAAAAGGGCTAGTTTGGTTCTTTTTAACAAGGAAGTAAAAGACAGTACGGACCCTTCGAGCTATCGACCGATTTGTCTCCTGTCTGCATGGAGTAAAGTCTTAGACAGACTGATGGTGGAGCGCCTCCAGCACCACCTTCACTAAGGTGGTCACCTGGCAAAAACCCAATTCGGGTTTACGCCGGGGAAAGGTGCGGAGGAAGCCATCTCTGCCATCTGCAGGTCTGTCGAGGTCGATTCTAATATGTTTTAAAGCTTTCCAACAAAGCTGAAAAGTGATTATAATTTCAGTTCTGTCAATCAGTTCTATCCGTCTGTTCGTGTTCTAACAGTCGTCAATATTCATCGACTACTACGAAGTTCTATATGTTATCCTTATGCTCTGTACCATGTACCGCATTGAAAATCGTGTATGTAGAATTCATAGAGCTTTAACAGGAACACTCAAAATAAATGAATACATTTTGCTCTGTGGACAGTCATTCTTTAAAGCTTATTTTAGGGACATTCGGCTATTTCAAACAAAAGAAAAGCCGACTATGGCTGAATGGATAAAACACATGGCTGAAGTGTAAAAGTCCAGGGTTCTGGCCTACCTCGTGGCTATCGAACTAACTGTCTTGAGTTTTGGGTGATTTTCTCCAGATGTAACGTGAATACACATTTGAACCTCCTAGAATGTCCCTCACCCAAGACAAACCAACCCCCTTCACAGATAGCTCTATTGACGTAATTACAAAATCGATCAATCAAATGGAACAAAATTTTTATATGTAATTAAGAATTACAAAACAGAGCTCATCATAGCGTCTCTATTATTTGTAGTTCCTTTACAGGAGCACCCAAATGTACAATGACTCTGGAAAATTGTGAAAGTGAAATAAAAAAACAATAGATTTTTTTATAAATGCCCATCTATCATGGAATTACGATGTAGATTTATGGTCAAGAAAAGGTGCTATCGGATTGAACATTTAAAAAATAGTCATATTTTAAGCATGTAAACTATATTGGGCCTCAAAAACATTCTGAAAAAAGTGTAAAAACCCTCTGTATTTACATCAGTTAGAGCACTGACATACAGACAGACAAACCAAAATCATAAACACTCTTCATCAAATTTTATATTTGACATCAGAAATGTATTAAAGACTCAATATTTAATTTGTAGTATTTTTTAACACTAGAAATAATACAAATATGATGTACTGTAAACAGGCACGTATCCAGAAAAACAATTTGGGGGGAGGGGTCCAAATGGTAAAAAAGGCTGAATTTTTCACAAAAAGACCATATCATTATAATTTTAGTAACACAAATGAAAATTTCGGGGGGTTGGGGGTTCCGGACCCCCTGGACCCCCTAAATATGTCTTGACTGTAAAAGCAATCTAGAAGATTGGTATGTTTGCAAACCGGTCACCAAAATCAGCGGCGTATATAGATTTATACTTCCAGGCCCGCACTGGGAGGGAGGGACCCGCCCGTCTCAAGAGAAGGGGGGGCGGGTTATTGTGCAACTGATAAATAATAGAATGTGCTAACTTTCGGGGTACGGGTGCTGGTGTTTTACTTATCTTCCAACCAGCACGCCGTCTATACTTGATTCAGATAACTTAGAGCAGGGACTTTAAAATGAGTACACATTCATTGTTAAAACTAGGAAACTTTATTAACTAAGAACAGGTATAAAAGTGAACATCGTGAAGTTAAAAAGTTGTTAATTAAAACCAGGCGCGTAGCCAGAAAAAATTTTCGGGGGCGGATATGCGCCTGGAAAATTTTTCGGGGGGGAGGATATGAACTTATATATGTATAAATAGACGGAATTTCATCACTAATCCAAAAATTTCGGGGGGGGGGGATATATCCCGATATCCACCCCCTGGCTACGCCCCTGATTAAAACCAAGTGAAACGTTAAAATACATCTTGTTGAAAGAGGAAGCTGCAGCTTGCTGTCGCAGCAGCACTTGCTTATATAAGCTCGTGCCCATGAACAAAGTCAGCACGAGCACGGTTGAGTTGTCCCTGCAGATCCTGACAAACGTCACCACTCGTTAATTCTGCTGTGGCTTTCACAATCGGCCGCAAGGCAGGAAATTTGCCCGACACTCTGCCACCGCAGTACCCCCTTCCCAGTGGGAACGTTACTGCTTCAGGTCTACTTGGTGTACCTGAAATGAACTCTGCGGCCTGATCGGGAAAGTCTTACAGGTGTTGCTGGGAGAGGCAAAGCTTTTGTGCTTGATTCCTGTTTCGGCTCAGACTGCTTGCTGCTGAGCAACGGTGGCTGCTGTTCTTGCACAATATACGCCGGTTTTAGCCTGTCGATAGAGACGAAAATGTCCTTGTTATCTTTTCGGACAGTGAAAACCTTTTCTGACCTGTCCAATACCGGGTACGGTCCATCATACGGTGGCTTCAGTGGAGGTTGCACAGCATCATGTCGCACGAAAACATGAGTGCAGTTATCCAAATCTTGCGGAATGAAAGTTCTACTTCGAGTACCATGGTTGCTTGTCTTAGAAGGCGAAATGGCGCTCATAATCTCTTTCAGCTGACGGACGAAGTCTGCAGCGTTGACGTCGACGCTGGTGGGTGTGAAAAATTCCCCTGGCAACCGTAAGGGAACGCCATACACCAGTTCCGCGGTAGAAGCTTTGATCGACTCTCGGAACGCAGCACGCAGTCCAAGCAAAGCTGTAGGAAGGACGTCCGTCCAACGATCGGCAAATCTAGGATCTGTAAGATGGGCTTTAAGAGAAGCCTTCCAGGTCCTATGCCAGTTTTCCACAAGACCATTAGACTGGGGGTGATAGGCGGTGGTATGAATGTGTTTCGCACCCAATAATTCTGTGAATTTGTGAAATAGGCGGGACTCAAACTGTCTTCCCTGATCGGAAGTAACTCTACTGGGTACACCGAAACGAGTAATCCAGTGTGTGTAAAAATTCCTAGCCACTGTCTCGGCGGAAATATCGGAAACTGGACAAGCTTCAACACAACGGGTGTACCTATCAATCATTGTTACATAATATGTATAACCACGAGAAGGCGGAAGTGGGCCGACCACATCGATGTGCACATGGTCAAATCTCCTGTCGGGTACTTCGATTTTACCCGCGGGGCTAGTAATGTGTTTGTGGATTTTAGCTCTTTGACAGGGTATACAAGCTCGCGTCCACCGCGTTACATCCGCTTTAATGGAATTCCAGACAAATCGTGCTGTTACTAATTTAATGGATGCTCTGACACCAGAGTGTGCCAGGTTGTGAAGCATCTCGAAAGCAGTTTGCCTGAATTGAGAAGCGATGTAAGGGCGCGCAGTTTTGCCCGATACATCGCACGTTAACTGAATATCAGAGTCTGGTAGGGTAATTTTTTTTTAGATTTAACCCAGTTTCTGAATTTAGTAAGTTTCGTAATTCAGTATCAGTTTCCTGTGCACGTGCAATTTCAGCATAGTCCAAAACGCTAGGCATTTGGATCGCCTCGATTCTAGACAGCATATCAGCGGGTGTGTTCTCTAACCCCTTTACGTACTGTATGTCAGTACTAAACTGTCCAATTAGGTCTAAATGTCTCAATTGACGGGGTGTGCATTTGTCTGGTTTCTGCCTAAATGCAAATGTTAGAGGTTGTTTTGTGATCTGTGAAAATCACAAAATGGCGACCTTCTAACATGTGTTTAAAATGTTTTATGGCAGAGTAGATCGCATAAAGCTCCCGATCAAAAGTGGACCATTTTTGTTGAGCTGGGGAGAGTTTTGCTGAGAAGAATGCAAGGGGCTCGCATTCAAGAGCATTTGACCCTTTTTTGTACTGGTTCAGGGTTGCGCCCACTGCTACGTCGCTTGCGTCACAAAAAAAGCAGTAATTGGGCCTCGGGTCGGGATGTGCCAGCAGCGCAGCATTAGCCAACTGTTGTTTGCAGTGCTCGAATGCTGCTATTTGTGTCTCGTTCCCCTCAAGTGCGGTGGATTTTTTGTTTTTAACACCTTTAAGCATTTCATTTAGCGGAGCCTGCATGTGTGCGGCCTGCTTTATGCTACGCCCATAATAATTAAGTAAACCCAAGAAACGTTGGAGTTGCTTTACGGTTTGCGGCAACGGACAATCCAGAATAGGTTTGACTTTGTCGGGAAGGGGTCTAATACCACTTTTATTCACCAGATATCCGAGAAAAGGGAGTTCAGGAACTCCGAAAACGCACTTATCTAAATTTATACGAATTCCGTAGTTTGTTAAGCGCTCAAATACCTTTTCAAGGTGCAGTTTGTGTTCCACCTCGGAACTGCTTGCTATTAGGATATCGTCTAAATATTCGAATGTGAAATCGAGACCTCGCAAGACCTCGTCGACGTAGCAGTGGGCGCAAGACCTCGTCTATAAACCTCTGGAAAGTTTGTGCCGCATTAGCCAAACCGAAAGGGGTAAATAAAAATTCATACATCCCGAAGGGTGTAGAGATTGCTGTTTTGTGTACGTCGTCCGGGTGGACGGGAATTTGATGATAGGCCCTCACTAAGTCAATTTTTGAAAAAATTGTTTTACTATGTAGCTGACTTGAGAAATCTTGAATAAGTGGCAGCGGGTACCTGTCTGGTACAGTGATTCTGTTAAGAGCTCTATAATCTCCTGTTGGGCGGAAATCTGTACCTGATGCTTTGGGTACTAAATGTAGTGGGCAAGACCAGTTTGATGTACTAGGTCTGCATATACCCTGTTCCAATATATATTCGAACTCTTTTTTTAGCGATTTTTAATTTTGAAGGGTGTAACCTTCGCGGCCTAGCAAAAACAGGTTGCCCGTTTGTAATAATTCGGTGAACTGTATTATGTTTAATAACCCTCTTGGAAGAGTATGGGCGAATCACCTCATTGTACTTTTCTAAGATTTCTCTGTATGAGGAGTTACTAGCAATTAAAGTTACACGAGATTTATCATTCACGGGTTTACCTGTAGTAGTCAAGTTCGTGAGGCTATCACGAAGACGAGCATGTTTTAAGTCTATCAGCAAGCCAAAGTGCTTAAGAAAATCAGCACCTATGATTGGTTTGGTTACATCGGCAATTACAAAGTGCCATGAAAACTTTCTACGAAAGTTCAAACTTAAAGTGAGCAATTTGACCCCGTACGTTTTGATCAGAGATCCACTAGCCGAATACAAGGTAATATTGTTAGTGGCATTTCTCAACGACGAAAAACTCGATCGTGGCACGACACAAACATCACTACCACTGTCAACTAGGTATGTTAAGTTTGTCATAGGGTCGAACACAAAGAGGCGGCTTTTGTTGCTGACTTTGAAATCGCATTGCGCCAGGTAATGCGATCTCACTGCTCGTTTTCCGATTTTTTAAATGAACAAGGGGATTTGCAACGTTTATCCGCGCTTCCGAACTTAAAGTGATACCAACACCTATCATGGATTTTTTGTCGGCTGTTTGAGTGTTGTCTACGGGAAGGGCTCCTATGCTGAGAACTGTATCTGTGGCGGGGGTGCGAAAGACGTTCGACTTTCTTGTTTAATTCTGAGATTTGGGTTTGTAGCTGACTGATTTCAGGGGAAACAGTTGCTTTATCAGTTTGCAGTAAGCCTACAGTGCCTGCAGTGGTTTCATGGATTTTGTCCGCCATTATGGCTAATTTCTCCAAAGTATCGTCGGAGATAGACAAAATTGTATGCATTTGTAATGTTAGACGTTGTAACCACAGAGTTTTAAGGCATTTGTCGTCAAAACCTGTGCCTCCAAACTGTCTCATTTGCCGGAGTAACTGAGACGGCTTATCGTTCCCCAAAACCAGCTCTGAAAGTAACGTTTTAGCTGACAATGTTCAGAGTCTGAAAAGTCCGCAGTGAACCTTTTTTTTAAGTGTTTCGTATTTGTCACCCGCCGGTGGTTGTAAAACTATGTCGCTAACATATGACAGCACCTCTGAAATCAATGTAGAAATAATTGAGTAGTACTTGGTATTATCTTGTGTAATACCCGAAATCACAAACTGTGCCTCAATGTTTCTCAACCATAATTCTGGGTGTTTTTCCCAAAAGGGAGGTAGTTTTAAGCCAACCTTATGTGTTTCCGCCACCGCCTGTTCCCCGTCACCTGGCATAGTAGGAAAATTTTGAAATTCTGCTCACCTTCAAAAATTGATCAAACAGCAGGCAGAACCTTTACTAAAAGATGACAGTCCCCGGTAATCCGCAGAAATCAAACCTCCAGAACATCAGCAGAAATTCACCTTGATAGATTTCAGCACGTGGCACTCCATAGTTTCTGCCAGTCTAAGTTGCTTCAAAATGCACGACTGGGAGTCATCATTTCTTTCATCCGACGAACACAGACGTACAGCTACTTCGGCGCTTTTCAAGGACCTGTAGAAACTTTGTAGAAACGACGGGTCACCACTACGGGTGCTGGTGTTTTACTTATCTTCCGACCAGCACGCCGTCTATACTTGATACAGATAACTTAGAGCAGGGACTTTAAAATGAGTACACATTCATTGTTAAAACTAGGAAACTTTATTAACTAAGAACTGGTATAAAAGTGAACATCGTGAAGTTAAAACATTGTTAATTAAAACCAAGTGAAACGTTAAAATACATCTTGTTGAAAGAGGAAGCTGCAGCTTGCTGTCGCAGCAGCACTTGCTTATATACGCTCGGGCCCATGAACAAAGGCAGCACGAGCACGGTTGAGTTGTCCCTGCAAATCCTCACAAACGTCACCACTCGTTAATTCTGCTGTGGCTTTCACAATCGGCGGCAAGGCAGGAAATTTGCCTGACACTCTGCCACCGCAGGGGTATAGGGGAGGCATGGTGTTATTATTAATTAATTATGATTGATAATTAATGCATTAATAAAATATCAATCTATTAATTAATATGCGTCATTCATATTAATTAATCCCTTGTTCAATCGGGAACCCTCACTCAAAAAATATTGAGAACTACATTTAAAATGAAGTGTTTTGAAGCCTTCTGGGGCGCAATTGCAGCTGCAAAAAATTTTTTATGTGTCAAACTTCATTCAAGTGCTATCAGTATAGCACTTTTCAATTATTTTCTTTCTTTTTTCTGTTTGGGGGCCCGCGCTCAGCAGGGAGGGCCCACCGAGGGCGGGGGTCCACCCATCTGCAGACAGTCGGACACCCTGGCCAGTGCGGGCCTGTATACTTCGGGGGGGAAATCCGGTATTTAAAATTTTATTTTTACAATAGTTAATAGAAATGTTTTTAAATAGCTGCTTTCTAATTATTTTACATTTTCTCAGGGGGCCCGGGCCCCCTCGCCCTCCCCCCTTGAATACGGCACTGAATGAAATCCTCTGGGCTCTGAAACTGGCGGGTTGAGTTTTAAAACTATGCTGAAAATGCACAATCTGTCATATATACCTCAGTAATGGAAAAACAAGATTTTAAAAATGCTTAATTTTTTCAAATTGATTCTTTACTTCATGTTTTAAAATCACTTTTCTGTCAATTTTTCGAATTCGGGTTAAGCGTTTAATTTACGGGGGGGGGGGGGTTCTTGGAGGGCACTGCCCGTAATTTTATAACCCTGGCTACTGGCCTGACGTACACTTTAATTAAAAGTATGCATAAGGGGCCATCATATTTAAAGACGCACCAACTTATTTTTTACAATAGCAGCAACTATATTTAACTTCTTATTTCTAAAAATTTAGCTCATTTTAACACCGAATAGCAATTTTCAATACCTTTGAAGTAAAAATTAATGAATTGTTATCTTCTAAAATTTCCCTCTTCCTATGTTAAAATATTTTTTCATCCTTTTAATACCCTATCCCTTCATGCCTCTTCGGGCTCTTCTATCACGATGATAAAATAACATCTGCAAAGCAGCTGCCACCCTTTTGATTTGAAGCATTTTCAACGTACGGATTCTCTAAAGCCACTATTTTCTTGGCGGGTTGAAACGTATGCTAGAATGTAAACATACGGTAGGAAGAATCCGGACATTTTGCACGTGACGTCAACTGGCGGTATTTGATACGCCACGTACGAGATCTTATGGTAATGATTAATTTCGTATTCAGCTTTTTTGGACCTAAGGGATTATTCATCACTTTCTTCTAGAAATTTAGCTGTTGCAAACGAAGTTAGAATATTAGTCATTAACAAATAATAGATTTTATAAATTAATTTTATCTTCATTGTGAGATTTCATTTAAAATGATAATAATAATTAAATACTAAAAATAATTTAAAGGATCGTACTTTAAAAAGGTGTGGCAGGTCTTTTAATGAATATTTGTACTATTTTTTATTCAGAAAACTCAAAATCAACTCATTGATGTATAACTTATACAGTGTTTGCAATAACGTAATAATTTTATAACGCTAATATCCTTTTTTTTTTAACAAAGTTTTGAAGCGAAATGCGATACCATCGTCTTCTAAACCATCTATTTAAATATTAGAAAGCCAATAACTTATTATGAGAGGTCGATAATGAGAAACAGTAGTTATAAAATGGATACTCAATGCATTTCAATCGGAGCTGGCGGATGTAAATACCGCCAGCAGACGAATTTTAGCCTCGAACTCAGGAACCATGCAAAATGTCCATACCAACAAAAGCTAGTAGGTTACGAATGACGTCGATATGATATCACACATCCGAACGTTCGCTTAAACGAACGTGGCAGAATAGACCCCTGCAAAGAAGGAAGTAGTTTTCGCCAGTCCTGAAGATGGCTGCGGGCGAAGCAGCTGAAAGCGCTCGACTATAAACACTTGGCGTGTTGCGTTTTTAATGGATTTTAAGGCTTTAAACGACTTTTAATTAATGATTGAGAACATTTCTGTATGTGCATTTTAACTTAATAATACAAAAAAAAAATATTTTTAGACAAAATAACACTGCATAAACAGGAAATCTATTAATTAAAAATAAAATAAAATTCCAGTTTGAATTTATCTCATAGGTGTGTCTTATTATTTGCTCACATATAGCAGCATATTGTCAACAATGGCTACACTAAAGGCGGAAATTAAGAAAAGACTCCTCAAACTCTGCACATGATATATACTAGGGGCATTCAAAAAGTAAGTTACACTTGTTCCTCCACGGATGGCAACATTGCAAAACAAGACCGAAACTTAATCAGACGGTAGTTCAGTTTCACGGATTCCAGCGGTAGCAATTTCATTCGGATAGTGACAATCGTTGGTGCGTACTACGAGAAGGAAATGCCGCGTAAACTGGAAGCTTACTCCAATGCAAGACCTCACAAGGCACGCACAACACAGGATTTGGCTCGCAGCTTTGGATGGGAGGTCTGGTAGCATCCACCGTACAGTCCCGAACTGGCACCTCTTGGAGTAAGCTTCCAGTTTACGCGGCATTTCCTTCTCGTAGTACGCACCAACGATTGTCACTATCCGAATGAAATTGCTACCGTTGGAAGCCGTGGAACTGAACTATCGCCTGATTAAGCTTCGGCCTTGTTTCGCAATGTTGCCATCCGTGGAGGAACAAGTGTAACTTACTTTTTGAATGCCTGTTGTATTTGTATGGCTAAATAATGCAATTAATATAGAAAAATTCATCTTTTAAAGCCCTAATAATAATTACTCCCGAGAATTATATGACAAGAAAAACTCACGAATAACACTTCTATTTCGTACAAAGTTACACACAGAATTGAAATTATTAATCATTAAAAGAAAACTTAATTGTAAGACATATATATAACTCAAATAAAATCTTTAAAAACGTTATGCACACACACAGTTCATGTGTTCTACACAATGCAGACACAATTTTAAGATAGTAGTACAAATGTAAGGATACCTTCCAAAACTCGAAACACGCACAGAATCAAACTATAATCACATACTGAATTCTTGCATGACAAACATTAAAATTTAATCTAAAATAGCAAAGGTCAGTCGAAGAAAAAAATCCAAAACAAAAGGCACACACAGGATCAAAGTATCATCACTTAATGGATTCTTGGATGGCAGACAAACATTAAAATTTAATAGTATACAATTTAAACAGTTTTAACATATCAGTTATTCCAAGAAAACCTTACATAACTCAACTCACTCATCGGATCAAAATATTATCACGTAATTAATTCTGAATTATCAGATAATAAATTCTTAGATGACATACATTAAAATTTAATATACAAATTAAACACAGTTTTAAAATAGCAAATGTCTTTGGAAGAAAACCTTCCTAAACTCATGGCACAAACAAGAACAAAATATCCTCGCATAAATAATTCTCCCATACCGGAGATATAATGAAATTTAGTAAAATGTTATTGAAAAATGGAAATATTATTGGAAGAAAACCTTCTAAAACTGAAGAGGGGGGCAAATGGGGCTCCGCCCAGCTAGCACACATACGTTGGGGCAACGTAGAAATGACACGTTGGCTTACGGTTATCCAACAGTTGGCAACTGGTTATTTCTTACGTTGGGCCAACGTATGCTCTAACGTTTTGCCAACATAACCGCTCCAACCGTTGGTTCTATATGTTGGACTAACGTATGAATGCATATGTTGGGCTAACGTATGAATGCATATGATGGGCTAACGTATGATTGCATACGTTGGGACAGCGTAAAAACACTATGTTGTCACTGTCCGACTGTTAGTAATTGGTTATTTTTTACATTTGTCCATCGTATGCTTATAACATTTAGTTAATATAACTGTTATCTGTTAAATTTACGTTAGATGCATATATTGTGCCAATGTAGAAATGGAATGTGGGATAACGGATAGACAATGATTGTATATTTTTCGAATTTGACTTTTTTTTTTCAAATTGAGAAATGTTTGACGAATTGTGTGCGATTTCACTACATTTCTAAAAAAAAAAAATTATAAGTCAAATTTAAAATTATACATTCATTATCAAAATGTTACCTAATATTTCATATCTACATTGGTCTAACCACATATGAGCAACCCCTGGTCCGCGGGCCGGATGTGGCCCGCCACGGCTTTTGATACGGCCCGCGGAACATATCATAACCCTGTATAAAACATATAAAAAACATTCAAAATCCCATGTAAATCCCAATTATACGGCCCGTGACTTCGCTCAATTAAAAAAATTTTAATTGTCCTGTTTATTTATTTATTTAGCTATTTAACAAAACATGAAGAAACTATAATAATATAATGGAATTCTATACTTCTGTTTTAAATTAATATAAATAAATAAACAAGCATGTACATTAAATAAATTTTAAGTAGTACATGTATTAAGATACACCAATTTTTGGGTCTACAATTCTTAAGCCAAACTTGTTGAGCAAAAAAATTTCATATATGTTAGCCCTATCAGGCATTAAAGCGTTATTTTCGGTCTTGTTACCGTACCTTTACTGGTAAATACTTCTTTTAAGCTTAAATGCAAACAGAAAACAAGTTTCAGTTCACATTTATTTGATTCTAAAAGTTAACCTCTAAAATTCTTTTATTTGCCGTAATTCAATATCGGCCAATCAATTCATAGCATCAAATTAAACTGTAATGCTTTAAAACATCTTTTAAAAGTTTCTTACTTCATTGGTTTCTCAAATGTGAACAACTGCTAACGCACTTTCCTTTTGCGTTATGCAAATTAACTTCGACTTTTGCTTTATGCAGATTAACGCCGATTGTTCAATGACGCCGCGCGCCTCGCACGTGCCGTTTTCTCCCGGTACGCATGTCCTTAGATTAGCGTACTTCGCCGATCGTAGCTAAAATTTAAATACTTCTAGCTTTGATGCCTGGCTAGCGCTGCTCAGTTTTTTGCTTGCTTAGCTTAATTCTTTTTCTTTTAGCATTTTTAGTTTGACAATGTTAAGATAATAAGAGTACTATAATCGTCGGCTCAAATGAGCACTTAGTCCTTTTTAAAAGGAATACTTCAATTTGTAATAGAGGATGATAATGTAAGTTCTGTTTTACTTACTATGTTGCTTTTTCCCGGACCGTTGCTTTTTCCCGTCAGTCCATCGTCTGACGGGTTCTGCTGAACTTAAATTATGTTCTCCCAACATTTGTGAACTGTGGGCAGTTTTCATAAACTGCAATATTCTTAAAATTTTTCAATCGCAAAATATATTTTCTTAATGAGAGATCCATAGTGGCGGTAACACATTTCAAAACCTACATCAAATCATTTGTTAACACTTTAATTTCAATATCTTATAGTTAAAAGAGTTAAGAAAATATTATTATACATTTTTATTTTCACTGTTTTTAATACATACTCTCAAAGAGTATTTGATTGCATGTAGATTAAGTATTTTTCTCTATGAAATTTGAGTCCTGTAGCATATAATATGTGTACATACAAAAATATCTTCTAAAATAATAAATAAATAACAAAATGAAGTTGGTAAATATAGATATATATCAACTGTAAAGTACTATAACACATTTGTAAAATATTAAAGCAACTGAATTTTAAAAACTGTAAAATATTTTATACATACCTTTAACAACAAAACAACTTCGATGCACAAATTTAAATCCTGGTTGTTGACAACATTTAGCCATCGGATGGCCAACGGTTGTTTACCAACGGTTGCCCAACACAACATTAAACCATCCGATGGCCAACGGTTGTTTACCCATCGTTTCCCATCATAGCCTTTAGCCCAACATAATACCGACATTTCCATTTGAACATCCAACGTTTGCCCAACGTAACAACCTTGTGCCAATAATAACCCAATGTATGTGTGCTAGTTGGGCGGGCGTCGTGCTATTAGAGGGGGGCGGTTGCTAAATTAAAGTTTTCTCCCGGTTACGTAAAATCTAATTTTAGCACACTTTATCTAGTTTTTAATATATAATCCCTACAAATAAGGAAAATAAAGGCTGCATTCGTAAACGACAAACTCGTTGCACGAGTTTTCGTAAGAAAACTGAAATGCGTGTATTTAGTGCTGTCAGTGGTTATCAGTTTCTTTTGCCTTTACGAACAACTTCAGTTTATTTAGTTTCCTCGCCTAGGAGACGTGTTTGTTTACCAATTCCTGAATGCGTTAACCCTTTATAAGGCGAGTGTATATGCAGAGAGTCGAAATTACTTGGAATTTTTCTGGCCCATTTTTTAGGACTAATTTATATATATTCCTCCTACTGTAATATCCCACGTGAAAATTGGAGAAAAAAGTATTAAACAAACATAGAAATTTTGCAAGAGAATACATTAATTACTCACAAAATCAAAGTCGGAAAACTACCTGCTGCTTGTACACGGAATTAAACGCAAAAATATATAATTAAAAGCGATGATTCTTATGCTCAATTTTCGAGTCATTATTTGAGCTTTCTTTAAAATTGCCAATGAAAGAAAAGTTCATAAGCGAAATATAATTTAGAATCTAGATGTATGGAAAAAATATACATCCAATATAACTGAACAAAAATCAGAAAATTCACTAGTGATAATTGATTTCTGTATTTAACCCATTCGTGCCTGGATATTTTTGCGACTTTCTTTGATTTTTGCTAACACCAGCAGTAATTGATAAATTTCTGATGTCAACTTTTTGAACAAGGGATGATTTCATTTAAAATCATTATGTATAAAAATTGAAATGTCAACATCCTACTTGGCCATATTAAAATATTTTGTGGAATTGAGGTTCAATACTCGCGAATAAAGGCTAGGAAAAATAAATAACGTTTTCGAATGATAGCGAAAATGCCGTCCCAAAAAAGGGACGCTAGGCATAAATGGGTTAATAGACCGTAGGTGGTAGGTATTTCACCACTGCCTTATAAAGGGTTAACTTTGCTCTGGAGAGTTTTTAGCACATACGCAATATAAAATCAACAGGATTTTTAAAAGAAAGAGTGGCTATAATTGAAGTGCACAGATCAAAATTTAGAAATTTCAACTTAAACTTCATTCTTTCAAAAGTATTTAACAAGAGAAATTCAAATTTCGCAAATAACGGTTTAAATCAACTTCAATCTCGACACTAAAACATGCATTTTTGAATTTACTAAAATGAAAAATACAAGAAAATGATTACCTTTGAAAAAGTATGTACCTTCGTAGCAGTTTCTAACGTATGCCTCAATTTCCTCCTCGAAAAACTAATATTTGCAGCTTCAGCAAACGTAAAATACTTTTCATAACATTACTATTCCATAACAAAGGACGCCATTTCTAAACAAAAGCAACGCGTAGAAAGTAAAACTCAATGAACCTAATTCGTTCTCAGTTTACTTCGTTTGAAACTAATTGCACTCAGTTTTGTATACGAACGCTCTAGTTTTTAAACGGAAAGCACCCAGTTTCCTTTACGAACACCTTAGATAGAAACTCGTTGCACGAGTGCAACTCGTTTGGCGTTTACGAATGCGGCCATTATGTTCAAATATATGTTTTAAAATTCCATTCAACTCCCAAAGAGCCAGGAATTTTTTTTTTTTTTTTTGGGGGGGGGAGGTTGGTGGATCCAAAATTTCCCTTCGAATATCATGTGTATATCAGTTTAATATAATAGGGATAAGATCCCTGAAATATTATTCTCTACATATATGTTTCATGAACTATCGAAATCAACTTAAAAGTTTTAGTTACCTAACATTTTTATTGTATTTTATATAAAGCAAATTATATAATTTTGGGAATTTATTTACATTTTTATTATACTTACATAAAAGGAATTAATCCCGATCTCAGCATTCCTTAATCCGAAAAATTATGCAAACGTAGAACAGGAGGAATTACTTTTACATGGATTTAGCACAGTAACGTAGATAGATATATGTTTATTATTGCTCGTTTATTATTAGAAACTTTCCATTTTAAATTAAATTGCTATTTTAAGTTCCTTTAGCCATCTCGTTTTTTATTTTTAATTTTACAACTGGATGGCTTCCACTCGTCTACCGAACTCTGTGTGCCGGCAGATGTGCCGGCCCTCATTTAGCCAAAAACTGCACTCTGCCTAAGGATTCTAGAGACGCCACTTGTGCTAACTGCAGTGGCCCCCACCCCGCTAATTACGCTGGCTGCCCTAAAAATCCCTATAATAGAGGGAAAAACTCAATTGCCCCCGCTCTTGCTAGGGGAACTCAAAACTTGACTAACTCGAAAAATAACAAAAATTCTCGACCTAGCTTCAACAGCAAGAAAGTAAATAGCAATGTTTCTTACGCTTCAGTTTTGAAAACAAATACTCTAACCCAAAACAAACATACTCCCAAAACTCTTCCTAAACAGTCAAATTTTGCACATCACAACAGATTCAAACTTTTGGACGATGAGTCTGACACTGACTGTTCTGTTTTTAGTGACCCAGAACCCTTTGAGGAAACTGAAGCTCCGGCTGAAGTCCCCCAGGCTCAAACGGTCACCAAAACAACACCAGACACAAATACTGCTAGCAAGGCTGTAAACATTCAACCTGATAATACAAACAACTCCAAGCAAACGACTAAAATCCAACCCCAAACTAGTAAACAAACGAATAAAAACAGGACTAGTGGTGCCACCAGTAAAACTAAACGGCGACCTGTAAACAAAACTAAAAAAATAAAGAGAAACACAAAATATAAGAAACAAAACAATGAAACTAATACGCTTAGTTTTTTCGAAATTATACAAACTCTGCGAGAGCTAAATGAAGCAATAGGCCTCAGAAACATACTAAACTTCTTTAGAGACCTTCGACAAGTTTTAAATAATGATGAAGATGACAATATGGAAAAAGCATTAAAAATATTTGAGATAATCACAATTCATTGTAACTTCAACGAAAATCATGGGTCAAAATCTAAATAATCTCAATATTTTCTGCTGGAATGCGAACAGCATGGATCCTCGCATAATGGAACTTAGGGACTACCTAGCTCTAAATGCATTTGATATAGTCCTCTTACAAGAGACAATGTTCCGACCAAACAAAAATTACAACATCGCTAACTACAATCTTTACCAAAACACTCCTACCCAAACTTCTCAGAGACGCCGTGGCGGCACAGCTATTTATGTAAAAAGTAGCCATATTAGCAGACAATTCTACATAAATTTCACTCGGCTTGAGTGCACAAATGTCATTATTAATATAAACCAAAATAACTTCCTCTTTAGCTCCATTTACATCCGATCTAACGAACACTTACCCGCTCAAGACTTATTAACACTAATTAACTCCCACCCCCACGTCATTATGGCTGGGGATTTTAATGCTCACAGCACTGCTTGGAACTGCGTTCGCACCTGTAGTAGGGGCCGTCAGCTCCTGAAGTTTATTACTGATAACAACATCGCGCTAATTAAAACAACCACCCCCACTCATTACTCCCAAGGTAATTCCTCGTTTATTGATTTCTGTCTCACCAGACTTTCATTATAACACTGCAGCTCGTACAATAGACATGTTTGACTCTGACCACCTTCCCATTCATATTAGTGTTGACTTGCTCTTCCACTCTCCTCCAATTAAGAAAACATACACTCGTACTAATTGGAGAATTTACACCGAGTCTTTGTTGGATGCTCAGTTTGAAAACTTGCATCTTGACTCTCCCACCTCACTTAACTCTGCAATTAAAGATTTAAATGATACCTAACCACTGCCAAAAATCTTGCCTCTTACGAGTGCCCTTATAACAACTTCAATCTCCTCCCTGCTGATATCAAACAAAAGATTAGGGATAGGAACAGAGCGAGGCGTCTTTACCAACGCACTAAGTCCCCCCTACATAAACAAGATTATTATCGACAAAAATTCCTAGCTAGAGAGGCTCTCTACATACATCGTCAAGAGCGCTGGGAGTCTTTTCTAGAAGAACTAAATCAAGACGAGTCCGATGTTTGGAAAATAATTAAAAGATTTCGGAGGAAAAAATACGATTTCCCCCCTCTCCAGAGCCCTTCAGGTATTGCTTACACGGATGAGGACAAAGCCAACACTCTAGCGCAAGCTTACAAGCAACAATTCACGGTACACTCTGATCTCGTTAACCCTCATTTTGATAGAGATATCAAGGCCCAGATTGAGGACTTTCTAAGCCGTCCCCCAACTCAGTCCTTACCCCTTACTACTAACTTAGAAGTAAGCGAAATAATTAGCAAACTTAACAATAAAAAGCCCCCGGCATAGACAACATAACTAATCTTATGCTTAAAAATATCTCACATAACATTCTTGATCTTATAACTCAAATCATAAACACAATTCTCGATCTCAAAGTTTTTCCTGATGTTTGGAAAACGGCCATTGTTTGTGCCATTCCTAAGTCTGGTAACCTGGCTATCCCAGAAAATTACAGGCCCATTAGCCTTCTGAGCAGTCTCAGTAAAGTAGCTGAAAAAATTATCCTGAGGAGACTTAGCTCTCATTTGCGGGATAACAACATCATCATTCCTGAGCAATTTGGCTTTAGGCCCAAACATGCTACCACTCACCAGCTCCTCAGAGTAGTGGAATTTCTTTCTGGGGGCTTTAACCTCAAGGAATCCACCGGAGCAGTAATGCTGGACATTAGCAAAGCTTTTGACCGCGTCTGCCATAACTCACTTATTTACGAACTAATCACTATAAACACGCCGGACGCGTTGATTCATTTGATTAACTCTTATCTGAGAAATCGAAAGTTCTCTGTCCGAATAAACAACACTTACTCCAATCACACTCCTATTGAGGCTGATGTACAACAAGGATCACTCCTTGGTCCTACACTGTTCAACATCTACATAAATGATATTCCAAGAGATTCTCACACATCTTTATCAGTATATGCAGACGATACGGCTATAATGTCCAGATCCACACACCCTGACACTATGGTCAACAAAATTTAGCACCACATTGACACACTTGATGATTGGTTTGCCACTTGGAAATTAAAAGTAAATCCCTCTAAGTGCCAGGCCATTCACTTCACTAGATCCCGCAAGATTGCGAAAACAATATATATTAATGACCAAAGAGTTGAATGGGGCAGGACCTGTAAGTATTTGGGAGTCATGCTGGATTCCAGACTGACTTGGAAGGCACAGGCCACCTACGCCCGTAACAAAATGATTGCGGCCGAAAAATTTATCTCAAAGTTACTATACCAAAGCAAACTTAGCATTCCCAACAAACGAAAACTGTACAACATGATTGTCCTCCCTGCAGGTACGCTAGCCTCATTTGGGGTTATGCTGCGAAAACAAATCTAAACTTAATCACAACTCAACACAACAAAATACTGCGAAAAATTAGACATGCTCATAGATACATGAGAAACACGGTTATACGTAGAGATCTCATGATTCCCTCCATGTACGAAATTATCAAAAAACAAGCCCAACACTTTTATGACAGTCTATAACTTACTAAATGAACTAATTGCAGAAATCCCTGATTCTGACTTCCGCGATTCAGACAACCGGACACGGCCTAAAGCTGTCCTCCTGCTTAATGAGTAGGATTATAGCACAAATTCTCAGTACCTTTTCTTCCAAATTACGACTTCCCTATTTGTGAGTCCTGATCTTGTCCCACCCTTGACCCCCACCTAGAGTCCCTTGTATATATTGTATATAATTTATTTTCATTTTGCATTATTCTCATACTGTTTTGCTCTAATATATATTACTATTTACCTTTTCTATTATGAATGTTCTGATACTGCATTTTCTCTTACATGTCCCATCGATGTATAACTACTCATCAAACAACTGGAGTTAAACCGTCATGGAACAGCCACTCCTTTCAAGAACAATTCAATGATGATGATGATGATGCTTTGCGTTATAGACCCGTCGCTGGGCAGTTGTTGTTGTTTTTTTTTTTTTTGTTGTTCACGCACATATTCCATTTCGATGTTGACTAGAGTTGGATTTCGGGAAAGTAAACCTTTGCGGAGTGATGACGTCACGGAAGCGATTGGGCACCCACAGAACTCCACTCTACGGTAAATAACATAGTCTGTTTTTTCAAGGTAATGTACAAAAATAAATACACTCATGTCCATAAATTAAGGATAATGAAGTTCAGGCAAAGAAAGAGAAAGAAGCAAAACAAATTTGACTTATTTGTAAAGTCTATTTATTAAACAAAAAGTAAAGAGCAAAAATGATGCTATATCTTTGACATAATTAATAAAAATTGCAAGTTTTACTCCCTTGACCAAATTTCAAAAAAGAACCTATTTACAAAAAAACAGTATAACATGGTTAGTAGGATGGTTAATACGGAGTATGTCTCCCGGACGATGCAATACAGGCCTGACAATGCATAGGCATGCCGAGTATCAAATGATCAATCTGATCTTGGGGAATATTACACCACTCATCAAGCAATGCACTCCGAAGTTTCGGTAGACAGGTGGGAGGGGGTTGACGGGCTGCAATTCGTCGGCCAAACATATCCCACACATGCTCTATTGGATTCAAGTCCGGTGAGTATGCTGGCCAATGCATACGGGTGATATCCTCCGATTGAAGGCATTCGTCTACAATGTTTGCACGGTGAGGACGGGCGTTGTCATCCATAAACACAAATTCAGCACCCATGGCGCCCCGAAACAAACGTACATGTTGTTCCAGAATGACATCCCGATAGATGTGGCCTGTCATCGTTACACTCTGAACATGCAGGTCAGTTCTGGAACCAAGAATAATTCCTCCCCAAACGAGCCATCCTGCACCACCGTAACGGTGTCTTTCAATGGTGTTCTCTTGGTGGTAACGGGTACCTGGCGCTCTCCAGATGAATGTCCGGCGAGAATCAGACTCCAAACTAAACCTGGACTCGTCGGAAAACATCACACAAGACCACTGTTGCGGTGTCCACAATGCATGCTCTCTACTCCAGGTTAATCGCAGGCGACAGTGAGTTGCGGTAAGTGGAACACATCTGACAGGCCTACGAGCATATAGACCAATGTGCCCTAAGCGTCTGTACACGGTCTGCCTTGAAACTGTCGTACCGGTAGCTGAAGAGAGCTGACGAGACAGGTCTGATACTGTACTCCGTCTGTTTCTTTTGGCAGTAACTGCCAAATAGCGGTCCTCATTCGGCGTTGTAACTCGGGGGCGACCTGTGCTGTAACGTCTACTCACATTACCATCATCTTGGAATCGTTGCCAAAGCCTGGAGATGACACTCTGGGCGATTCCAAGTTCCTCGGATACTTCCAGCTGGGTACGTCCACATTCCAGTCGTCCGATAATTCTGCCACGTAAAACATCATCCAAATGCCTCCTTTGTGCCATAACTATGCGGTTTTTGCACTGAAAGGCTTTCATAGCGCTTGTGAACAATTTTACTTCTTTGCCACCATTCTTTATATACCCCTCTCTTACACTCTCGTCATTGTGACGTACCATCCACGCCATCTGGTGGTTTCCTGTAATTTGCATATTCTTCTTCAAGATGTGTGTGATCATTCCACAGGTGAAATTTTTATTTTAGAGATCAATTTCTGTGTGATTCTGAATTATCCTTAATTTA